>JAJMAP010000152.1:0-10076 GCA_030572695.1 Scheffersomyces illinoinensis | reverse complement strand
CTGGACGCCAAATAGTACTCAGCCCGGCACAGATTCAGACTCTGAACTTGTTGACATTAAACTTAAGTGTCTGTCTGCGTGGTGGAATATATTGTACAGCCGTGTGTCTGTCTGGTTCCAGTGTAGAAGCCACTTCGTGAATATTTTGTAGCTTGTGACCGTGTGTTTCCCGCGATTAAGCCGTCACCACATTCGGCCAACTGTTCTCATCTGCGGTATTATTACATCAGACATTATTGTTCATCTCCGCCAGACTTAAAATTAGAAGACACGATAAACTTTCAAATTTTCGGTACTATTCAGACTTTTCATTTTTATTCACTTTCTTTTCCAGACTTGCACCAGCAGATCCAAAGCACACAGTCGTGAAATACCAACAAAAACAGCTTGAAGTTTCAATTTCAGAATTGCCTGTTCGTAAAACTTTTGTTTCTAGTCGTCTTGATCTGAAAATTCACTGCATCGGAGTTCTTGCTATCTACTTTTCGCTCTCCATTCATATAACTAACGCAGGTTCCATAGAACTGTCGAACGTCTATTTATAAGCTTCTGAATCTTCGATAGCAATCATAGCTTAGCCACAATAGCTGCCATATTTACTGAGAACTTATTTACTACCAAATATCAATAATTATCCAATCACAGCCAACATGTTCAAGGGACTCAGAAAGAAGGCTCTGATTCTTCTGATTTCATCCACACAACTGGACACGCCTACCAGCAACTACGACAAGGTGCTAAAACAGGTACGGGACTTTGAGATCGCACTCCAAGCCATGGATTTCTTGCTAGACGACAGAACCGATGAAGGAACCAAGTTGCTTCAGAAGGAAGCGCAGCTCCACAGCCAATCAGGATCCGACCAGCCGGCTGGGATCTTCCCACTTGCTCTCGGAGTCATGGAGTTCATCGAAGCTACGCTAGGCTTTGAACCCGAAGTCATGGAACGTGCCAATCACACTCTTTCTGAAGCAGAAACAGCTTCGTTGAACAATTCCAAGTACAACGTGAAATACAACTTGGCTACATCGTACATCTATCCGCCTGGAACCGAGTTCCAAGTTACGTATGCGGAGCTGACGCTTTTGAATGCGTTGGTGATGTTGCTCAAAGAGAACAACGGCATGGTGGAAGGCGCTAAGGCGTTGTTCAAGTTGAGAAGAGCCTACCAGACGTTGGATTCAGTGTACAAGAAAATCAAGGATCTGGAGCCTATCTTTAATAGGAACTTATCCAAGTTGAAGAAGGAGTCTCTTTCCAACCTTAACAATATCAGCACGTCGGATCTTCCTGGTTACAAATCGAATTCTTCAATGTCTTCTAACGGAGGCTCTTCTGCTTCACTCGCTTCGGATGTGAAATTGATGAAAGATTTGGAGAAAGTGTACCAGATGAGAAAGGGCCGTATAGAGGGAACTAACTTAGGAAATAATGCACCAGAAAAGATTAATTTCTTTGAAGGCTTTGAAGACAAGTCTTCCAGCAGTATTTCTCTCAATAAAAAGCCAAGTTTCATTGACATAGCCCTGGCGCCGACGGCTAGAACTCCAGTTCCCAAGGTTGAGGAAGAACGCGTACAATCTGTGCAAAAGATGGAAGAAGATGACGATGATGACGATGAAAACTTTTCAGATGCTTTTGAGACTCTCCAAGAACCCGGAGAATTGGCTTATACTGACAGTCTAAACAACGACAATTCGGTTATTTCTGGAGCCGCTGACTCGTCAATCGTTTCTTCGGCTGCTACTTCAACTTCCAACTTATCTACGACTGAATCTGCCACCGATAACCAACTCCATGTCTCAACTGTAGATGAATTTATCCATTCAGGTGTTCAGTTGTGCTTCGGCATCTTGCAGGTGGTTCTTTCATTAATTCCACCTGCCATTGGGAAGGTGTTATCCATTGTGGGGTTCAAGGGCGATCGAGAAATTGGACTCAAGATGCTCTGGAGGACTGCAATCACGAGCCGGAATATACACGGTGAGTTGGCGCTCTTATGTCTCTTAGTATTCTACGACGGCCCCGTACAATTTGTAGACGTGGGTTTCCAGTTACCAGGCCACGAAGACTCCAAAGTCAAGGACGTTCTTTCCCTAGACGGAAAGACGACTGTGTCTGAGTCTGAGTTGAAGAAGATCTTACAGAATCCAGCTTTGTACACCCCCCAATTGTTGAAGAGAGCCAGGGCATTCTTTCCACACAACGCTCTCTGGTTACTTCAAGAAGGCAGAGTTTTGGCAGCTCAGGGCGAGCTTGAGAAGGCTACTCAGTTGATGCAATCTTTCACGGACGACAAATCCAACAAGATCCGCATGCAACAGGTGGAAGCGTTATTGGTATTTGATCGAGGCATGTTCTATGCATTTCAACATGACTACGACAATGCTGCTAGAGACTTTGTCAAATTGATAGATATCAACTCATGGTCCAAGGGTGTTTACTTGTTCATGGCAGCATCATGTTACTTGGAAAAGTACAGAATGATCGAGATGGGCTTGGTCGATGTAGAAGATAAGGAGAAGGAGTTGGGTAAATACGAAGAACTAGCCGTCAAATATTTTGAATTGGCGCCAACGTATGTTCCAAACCACGGACACAACTCCACCAGCAAGAAGCAGTTGCCATTTGACAAGTTTTTGTTGAGAAAATTAAAGCATTTAGAAGAGCGCAAGAGGCAGTATCCAAAGTTGAAGCTTGTAGATTTGATTGGTACATCGTTGATTCACGAATTGGTTTATTTCTGGAACGGCTACAATAGAATGTCAGTAAAGGATTTGCAGTTGTCATTAAGGTTGTTGTCATATTCAGGAGAAGTTAATGCGGAGTTGTCTGCCAATAGCGAAACTTCCAGATATACAAAGATCGCTGAATCTGAAGATGAAGCTATGATCAGATACTTCTTGCAAGCAATCGTATTAAGACTGACTGGAAAAGTCAGCGAGGGTCTTTCTATTCTCGAAAATCATGTGATTTCCAAGTATGTTGTGGCCGATTTTCCCCAGTTCAAGTTCAACAAGATGACCTATAGTCCTTATTTGTATCCAACAGCTCTCTACGAAAAGACGATGTTCATTTGGATTTTGAGAACAACCCATGTTGAGAAGTTGGATGTAAGAAAGGCTGTACAGGAAAGTAAGAACTGCTTGAAGAAGGCAGAGATTGTAGGAGAGGGAGACTACGAGCTTAGTAACAGAACCGGAATGAGAATGAAGGCTGCAGGCGATAGACTTGACCAACTTGGCCATGGTCATTAGCATGAAAAGTTCACTGGAAATTACAAAAGTAAAATAGATTCATGAGTTTTATTGTAAATTTACGTAAATGCAGAGATAGACTAGTATTTCCATTAGTAGTTGCTAAAGATACTAGCTGTAGTCAAGTATTACTCTATGTTTTTGTAAGGTTTCAGGGATTGCTTTTAGTTGAAGTACGTATCCACCATGGCATCTGCCACATTGAACCTAAAGACTAATGAAATGATCCAACCCAAGGCAAGAACAGGCAAGATTCCAGCAATGACTATTAATTGGAGAAGTTTTGCCGGATTGCTATTTGTATTTGAGAACATCCCCCCAGCTGCAGAAGTAGTTCTAACATTAGAACTAATAAATGGAAGAGAATTGAACCCGTAAAACGTGATGACAAAGTAATAGCCAATCGAGCCGAAGTACAACGAATTCCCCAAGAAGATTGACATAAACGACTTCTTGATCCGTATTAACGGTAAAAGCAAAAACTGAACAAGATATAGTAAGCACCAAATCACCAAGAATGAATTGCAATGGATATCAAAACAAAAACCCCACTCTATATAGTTCAAGTTGTACTTGCTCATACCTCCTAAATTCCCATAAGTGTTATTGAACAACTTGTTCGTCACAAACCACGAAACCGTGGCTATGACAATGCCTGTTAAATAGAAATCAATGAAAACCATATAAACAATGAGCTTGAGAATATCCCACACTCTGGGAGAGTACGCCAATCCCCAGGCAACTGCTGAAATCAGCAAAAAAACAGTAAGTAAGATGAGAAACAGGGGGTCATCACGCGTATAACTCGACTTACCATTGTTAGAAGTCTGTTGTTTATAATAATAATGAGATCGGTACATTTTCTTGGGGTTAATGATCAAGTGAAAAATCTCCCATATGGCAGTTTCAAAATCTAGAGTTGTGGGCTTAAAGAGCCGTCTGGCCATTTTCTTGATGTTCTGGAATTTGCTTGAGAATTTTGAACTCAGACTCTGCAATGACCTCGTCGTATACGCTGAAGATGCTGTGGATATGAATGAGGCACCTGCAACAGACCCGTGAGTGATTGAGGGCCCCGACGAGAACCGCGGTGTATTTGGGGTTGCCGCAATCTGGGGGAACAAGTCTTGAGTTGTATAGGGCAAATTTGCACGTTTACTCATTGGAAACGATAAGAATTGATTCTCAGTGAAGAATATAATAGATATGAGTTTTATGAAATATTCAAATTCTTGAATCGTGTTTAATATGGAAAATAAGATACAGGAATCCCAATAGTGAGGGTTTAGGGTCTTGACTGAATATCTAACAACAGTATCACAATTCTCAAAAGTGATAGACGAGAACTGGGCCGAATTCAGGAGAGGTTAGGTTCAAGAAGACTAAGTAATTCCCAGTCGATACGGTTTATATTTGCTTGGTTTAGTTGTTGATATTAGAGTCTTAATACGACTCCCACCAACAAAAACCGGGCTTAACGTACAGGGTTAGGTCTTATGACATTATAATCACGTGCTATAAGACATGTGATTAAAGAGATTAATCTCCAATAATGTTACTATATCCTTTCATGTTATATACATCTGTCTGTAAATTATATAACCTATTTCTAGCACTCAATTCATTTACTTATATGAGCACCTTATTGTCGATTAGCAGTCTACAAGGGATACCCTGAAAGTTTATCAAACTTATAGAAACGGAACCTGCATGGTAGTGATTTCCGAGGATGTACACCTCGGATTATACCATACTGAAACGAAGACGAGACAAATTGGTGGCTATGATAAAACATCCGTTAAAGGTGGAAGAGGAACAAGGGCATATTAGTACCAGCAGATTGTGCTGGTTATAAAAAGAATTATAAATACTTCTTTAGTGATTATCGCAAGGGCCAATTCCGAGTTCTCCACATACAGGCTTCTTTTGTGATAGAGTCGTCACGTGAGAACGTTGAATTGGTGAAGTACATAAAGGACCTGATGGGGTGATCTTACAAATACCAGTAGACGATAATATTCTAACACTCTGCATCTTCAACAGAGTTTCCACAGCATTTATGAGCTTCCAATAGAACACACAGTCACATGATACAACGAAATCGCATTCAGACGAGTCTGTTGACTCAGACAGAGACAACACCACCGATACTTCGTCTTCGTAGACCCGAAAACCGACAAAAAGAGGACTCTAAAGTGAAATGGACCGAGGATGTAATTGACAATGAACATATGGGCAAGCAGAAGCTGAAGGTCTGCTGCATTTTCCATCCACATCGTGAGTTTGGAGAAAGTTCAGACGAAAGCAGCGATTCTTCTAGTGATTCTAGTGATGATTCAGACCATGAACGCAAGGACTTCGATCAGAGCCATAGACACAGTCATCATTTTGATGATATAAATGCCCATAATAATGATAGTCATAGTCACAATCATAATTTCGATAGTACGAATAATATCAGTAATAGTAGTAACACTCAAGATAAAAGAAATACTGGCACGAGCAAACCAAGCAGCTCTAGTCCCGACAATATTGTATGTGAATATGGACACATCCACAAGAGAAATAAGAAGGTACGGAAGCCGAAAAGGTCCTCCAGTCCAAACGCCTACGAGAGGCAGCCGAATTACAGAAATAAACTGGTTGTACATGAGCAAAAGTAGTATTTATTGTATAATTTTGGTGTAGAGTATCTCAGAGGATTTTTGTAAGGAAATCATTCGAGAGAGACTCTCAACGATCATATATGAAGCAAAACCGGAATAAACATAAACGGAAGTTGTCATCTGTCGTGCTTGCAAGCTTGTCGTTTGTATTAACTGTAGAAAGTACAGAACGCATCATAATAAGTCTCTCCACTTAATTCACTTTTAACTTCAATTTTAAAATCATTTATCGATGTATTATATTCCGCCCGTATTTGAGCAACTTCGTGTGAACTTTTACGTGCTCTCGGCATTAATGTAAATAGTCCGTGTTGTTCTGTCAATTCAATTATTCTGGCTGCGAAATACACTTGGATGCGAAAATCAAGCTAGTTGGAAATCATTAATGATGGAAATTCATTTATCTATGTTACAGTATTTCTATGATTAGCTAATATAACTTCTACTATTCCATCAGTTCAACCTTACATTTTTGGCAAGATCTGAAATATTAACAGTTTTACTCATTTCGTTGTAATAAGTCGAGTCCTCAGAATAATTCTCCTCCGCCGTTCTCAGTCCAAGATCATGCTGTTCATCATGTTTAGCATTGTGAAATAAGTTTTCTACCTCATCGTTCCAAATCTTTTTGAGGCATGCATCCTTATTATCAAAGGTGATTCCATGTTCTTCATCCAGACTTGTGGATTTGCAGCGGTGGTACCAACTGGATTCGTTGGGTTCGAGTTCGTTGAGAAAATGCACCCTATTAACAAATCCAAGTACACCTGTATGAGTTCTCATCTGTTTTTTTACTTTATCCTGATTGGAGCTGACTTTGCTGGCAAACCGTAAACGAATCGAAGTATATTGAGACAAGATGGTTTCGTGTTGAATTTTCAAGTTGTACGAGTTCAGAATCTCGTATTCGGTTGGCTTGCCTGAGAAACTTGGTATTGTGGTAGGAGATTCAAGAGCATGCAATTCTTTATAGTCGAGAATCTTTTGCTGAGTTCTATTGAGCTTTTGAGTAATGGTGCTCGTAGGAGTGTTACTGTTGAATCTGTCAACAAAATTGCTTTGAAAATCGTTGATTTCGTTAATAATCTCAGTGAAATCTTGTGATGGGGAATCCGTGCCGTTTCGAGAATTCACACTATTTACAAGCACAGAAGGAGATTTCACCAGATCAATATTGTATGGTACATCTGAGTTGTGAAACTCTGGGTCGTACTCATTATCCGACTCGTCCAGCTCGCTTTGGTAGTTGGAAATATTTCCAGAGTGAATTGTGTCTGCTGCCACTGACTCCTCTCCGGCCTCATCTTCCTTGAGCGAAAGCATGGGAACAAGCGAATGCATACTGTTGTGTGCAATGTTAATAATTTGACTCATGCGACTGTAGATCCGACTGGACGTGTTGATATTAGAGTTCGAGTCCGCTTGCGAATTAGCAAGTGTTGCACTGGTATTATCTGACACTTTGCTGGAACCTGACTCTACAAGGTTCTGAAAAGAATTGTCAGTGTTTGAAAGGCCACTAATAGATACGCTGACATTTGTCGGTGGACGTTTGGTATCGTATTCGTCCTTGAGTACAGTTAGAGGTGAGATACTGGCTTTTACAGAGAATTTCAGTTTAGCTTCTTTACCATTTTTGTCTTCTACGTCTGATTCTGGATTCTGTCCAGAAATATTGAAAGAATTCCAGAGAACGGTAGGAGGGCGACTTGGATTCAGAATTTGCAGTTGCAGCTGTTGCTGAAGTTGCAGACCCTGAAGAAAATGTTCATGTACCATCGGTATATTTTTCTTTCTGTCCGTATCATGTTGGCTGGAGATACTTTGCGCTGAGATCGATCGGGTGAGAGCAGTCTTGAACTGATGGTTCTGGTTTATAGCAGTATGAAGCAACTCGGTACTATTTCGAGAGAACCGTTTCCGCAAGTTGGGAGAGTTGGGATCAAATCGTATATAACTGGTGTCTCGAGGTCTGACTTCGCTGACAGCTCTGTGGTCTCGACCGACTCGCAGCAATGAACTTTCTCTAGAAGTGTCTCCCCTTTGTCGGTAGACACATTCCGGTCGTCCTCTGTCTTGGGACAGTGTTTGTACAGCGATATTGGTGTCAATCTGATTGGATCCTTTGGAAAGCCGAGCATCTGGAGGAACCGTTGATCGTCGTGCGCTGGGACTTCGTGTACGTGGACTTCGTGTCCCACGGGCAGTTGGCACTCTGTGCTGGGTGGAGATTTCGTTGAACATGTGGGGGTACGAATTGCCAATAGCGAAACGAAGAAGACAACGTAGAATAATATGTTAAATATTTCAGTCTGGAAATGAAAGTTATAAATTGTCTGGTATGAATCTAAAGTGTCGTGAACTAAAAGCTGACAAAAGTACGGATTGGTAATAATGCTGTGCTCTCTATTCGTGACTGTCTGGTCTCGAATCTGACCTTCTGGTGTTAGACTTTCGTGTATGTAGTCTAGTAGCCTATTTGTCTGACTTTGTTTTGTTAACTTGAAGTCTCCAGTATTTTCGTGTGGGATAAGATCTCAGCGTATAATAGACAAAGAGTATGAACGGTTAACACTTCCTGATCCACAAAGCAATTAGCCCGCCAGATGAGATGGTCTCCCAGTTTCGGCTCGTATGCAGACACCGGCAGTTCCTAAACGACAACGACTAGTCTAATTCGAAAAGTGTCGAATTCGATATTGTCTTGGGTGTTGGTAAAAGGTCACGTTATGTGCCCTGGGCGCGGTTGCAGATAACACACGCCAGTTAAAAAGTGCTGATAAGAAACATTGCAGATCTTGCCGTTCAGACACAGAACCGACCGTGCCAGGTACAAACTTTGACGGATTGTAGACAGCGACCCTTAACCGACGTCACCGCGTCACATAGACCACTGGGTCCCGAAGTTCTGGCACATTTATTCACTGGAAATGGCCACAAAAAATACTGCACTTTTTCTTATCTCGAAGGGCAGCTGTCTATTCTGCTGCGGCACAGATGCTATTAATATTGGTACGGCATACTGCATTCTAGAAATGAATGCCTAATTTAAATAAATTACTATTTTCAAACATAGCAGACCACAAGATAGCGAGCAAAAAGGTTGGTACAGATTCAACCTATATTTCATGTCTGGCTTATTATATGAATGTCAAGTGTGATTTTTGTAGTCTTTTTATAAAAAAATGGCTCGGTCGGTCCAATCTACGTGTCTAATCACAAGTGAAAGACTCATATATATTTATATTATTTTATGGTATTGAAGATTTTTCTCATTTTAGATTTTTGATGTAAAAAATATTATCATATTTGGATATTGACATAAGTAGAGATTTATGGAAGACCCGTGCAAATTTTTTTGTACGTGTTGAACTAGATCAAGTATATCACAATCCAGTTAAATATTGTAATTTTTCTTGCAGATAGCTGTTCCTCGTTTAAGCCAATAAATTTGGACAATTTAGAATCCACTGGTTGTGCTAGCAGCAAAACTGTACCTTTATTTTTATTTTCAAAATGATATTGCATGTAATCTCTTTGCATGCATATTGTAGAAGTCCTTGCTTTAAGAAACTTGGTGCCAAATGGTATTCTAAACGTTGCTAAGTTCAAAAGCCTAGTTTCTGTCATGATTTACTTTATAATAATGGGAAAACTCTAACAGCAAAACTCCTCTCCTTCTATATGCATTTTTTCCTTATTAGGATTATCTTTCTTGAAAATTGTATGACTTGTGAAGAGCGAGTTCGCCGAGACAGGATAAAAATTTCGATTTCATTCATTAAACACAACTCCTATGCAACTGTAGAATGTCGGTATTTGTTGTCACCAAAAAACTACTCTTTTTGCCAATATGGAACTGTTTGTAATTGATGGGATAGGAGCAGTATGGGTGGGTACCCTCACGAGCAATTCTCTCAAATGTTTGTTACTAGGAATTTGTCCCATCACAAGTCTCTTTCTTTTTGATTGGTGTAGTTTACCAAGATGAAATATGCTACAAGCAGCTAGCTATATAATTGTGTCCACATAAACGAGGAACTATGAGAAAAGTGTTGGGAATCTTATCACTTCTAAGCCTCGGTCTGTGAAAAGACTTTCGACGATCCAGTGTCAAACTGTCGCACAACTTTCGCTACTATAATCCAACTAT
>JAJMAP010000151.1:0-10816 GCA_030572695.1 Scheffersomyces illinoinensis | reverse complement strand
TTTCCTTTGGTGCAAGAGGGTTGATGTACATTTTGGGTATATCCTTGAACTCCAAGTTTGCCGACGAACTCATTTTGTCTATCCCTGTAGTAGTAGAGTAGAAGAAAACATAGAAAACGGAGATCTAAAATTTTCATCTCTAAATGTGAACTATGCACGCTTTCTTTTCTCGCTGCAGATGAAATTTTTAGCGAGATTCTGTCACTGAAGCTGCAACTTTTACTTCTTCTGTAGGAGCTGCGAGTCAATGAGAGCAAGTTACTTCACTCGATTCGAGCAGCATTCTGACTTTCATCAGAAATATATAAAAATAAATCTGGCACTACTACTTCCAAAAACTGAATGTAATTTTCAGCTCTCTACATCTTACTCTTTAGAAATAACGTACATTTCAAAACTATCTATGCGTCATGAACCGTTTCCCGTTTGTCTATCAAAAGTATAGCTTTTCTGATCCATTTTCTAGATCTGGTATACTTACTGAATCCATCCCTGATCGAGCCGTTAGTCCAATTGTTGTCGTAGTACACCCAGCCGTCTTTGGACCCCTTGTTGTTAAAGTCGCTGTCGAGTCTCCAGTCTGTGTCGAGCCAGTCCCACAGGTAGGAGTAGATATCGTTTTCAAAAATTGGGAATGGATAGTCATCCCTGGTACTTTCTATAGAAGGAGCCACAGCCAATGATTTTTCGTGGACAAAATTTGCTCTTTCGTTGGGCAACAAAAGGTTACTCCAGCCGAGTCCTATCCATCTTCTTTCATTCTCCAACAACTCAAACAAGATTATCTGTTTAAGCTGCGTAGGAGACACCATGGATTTCTTCAAAATCTTGAAGTCAGTGAGTAGAGGGACATTGTTGAGTTCTTCAATATCACTAGACGTGGGACTCTGTACTCGAGATATAGACTGGAAGTCAGAAGGATTGTATTTCTTAGTAATCTTGATATCTAGACCAGTCAAGTAGACTGCGGCGATTCTTACATAGACCGAACGCCACAAGAGTCTTCTGATGGAAAATGCCCACGGTGAGTGGTAAGTCAAGATAAACACCCCCAGGAACCAGACACACTTTTGAGGAGGTACTATGTACGATACTATAAACCAGTGGAGTGGTGTGAGGAGAGCAGACATCACGAGCAACTTGACGTAATTTTTGAATTTAAACGGAATGTGCTTCATGGGTCTGAGAAGCATATCGAAGCGAATAGTGATATTGTGCAAAGTATGAAGGATCTCGTCTATAGTTGGCTTTTCGTCGAATTTCGAGTCATATATAACAGAACTGATTGACCATACAAGAGCTGAGAACGTTATTGACATGATTATTGGCAAAATGATATAGCTGATGGAATGCCAGTATATGACAAGACACGAATAAATCACAATGAACAAGAAGTTCTGGTACGGATCGTCATTGGTCCATGTGATCACCTCCAACATATTGTCAAGAAGTAGTAAGTAGGGGAATATGTTCGACAATGCGGATGCCAAAATGGGAGACTCCACAAGCAAATTAGCGTTGGTGGAGTTGGTTAGTCTTTTAGCATCCGAAGGCTCGAACGAAGCCACTAGCACATCGTCATCTGCCATTGCGTTTTTCAAGGAATTGTCCAGAAGCTTCAACGCTTAGTGAAAATGAATGTACCAAAGGTTTGATGACAGAGCTTGAAAGGAAAACAGGGGTAGCTTTTCTGATTTGGCTTGTCTGATCCCCACCGAAATGTATTTTTCAAGTAGGATCCTATCACATGATTACAACCTGAGAAAAATGGCGGGGGAATCTCACGTGAAAAAGCCTTGAAGAAAGTTGGCAGTGTCTTATATAGCTTTTGTTGACAGTTGAATGCAGTGATTTCCAATGTATGTTAACTAGAATTGATTGTAGAAGATAAACCTTGAACATTGAGAGCTTTGGAGATGTTTTGACTTTTTTTCTCTTTGAGTATTCTTTTCAGTGTTCTAGAGCATAATTTTTCACATTCAGCTCTGTAATTCTTTTATTTGTCCTCTTTCACTTTTTAAGCATTATCATTAAATATCTTAAAAATTCTAGAACATCTTTTTCAGATTGTCAGATTTCCTTCGGAATTTTAATCCACAAGAAACTAAATTTTATTTTCGAAATTATGTTAGCTGTCAAATTTGGTATTATCATATCAAATTTTGAAGACGCAAGAAAAGATCAAATCTCGATTGTCTTTCCCATCGCGGATGCTACCTCCAAACTGCTAACTTTCATATCCAATTTGATTATAAATCGTCTTCCTGTCATTCATTATGCACCCAGCCTTGTGAAGCCATTCAAGCCATCGGCTTGACAGTTCTGTGTCATCTTGTATTGGAGCATCAGTATAATTTCAACGACCGTTCCGCCGTATATTGTTGCGCTGTGCAGGGTGGGCGGAGCTCGACTGATGGTACGGCTGCAAAGTTCGATGTAGAATATCAACTGTGCATTTACAAAAAAGTTCTTGCGAACTTGTTACATTGGAATCTCCATAAAATCCTCTTATCGGAAATCAGCGTACGACCCCCTCGCACTGTCCGTTGCACCATTGATATTTGCTGGGTCCTATGGCGTACCCTTGACTTTGCTCTACAGAACTCTACAGTGTTTCCAGATGGACTTAACCACATATGTTTCATGATGTCATACAGGGTTCCCCTCAGCTACTAAACGATATACGACGAGTTGCATTTGTCTTGTTTAGCAGGGCTTACGGAGATGTTCTCATTCGATTTATGCATGTCCGATACAACAGTAGAGCAAGCTACCATATCCAGTTACAAGACTTCCATCTAGCACCAATTGTCCTATTTGAGCAATAATGAAACAATCGTGGAATCTAGTTGTAAGTCCCCTGGCAGAAATTGGCTCCTATGCTTCTTTGAGTATGTTAATGTTCCGTGGCGCAGCCAAAAACCTATGATCTACATCTGCTATTATGTCCACGCCATCTAACTGCTTGCTGCAGTATATTGTCTTTTTATATTATAAAATGAAATTACGGTTTCTCTCCGGTTTTCCGCCAAAAAATATCTGTTGACAGATCAGCCCTAAGGCTAATGGGATGTATCTCTGTCTTTTCTGACTGTTTCAGACAGATCTCAGCAAGTCCACAGCCGAGTGCCACCAACGGATTTCGAATTCCACCACCCAGAACAAGAAATAGACAATTGAAACTATGACGAAAAAAAGAGCTCCAACTTACTAATTATGAGTAATGAATCCTATTAGGCACCGATAAGCATTCATTATGCAATTTCTAGTTCCTTTTAATCGCAAGGCATGATATCTGATACAGAAATTCTAAGAAATACTGTTCCAATTTTCTTGGTAGGGGCATGGAACGCATGCCGTGGAATGTTTTTTTCTCAGTCCAGACAAAACGTAATTGTTTGACATCACCCAATACTATTCTCGTCACCAACCAATTGCCCAAATTCCATGATAGGACAAAAATTGTGGTTAAATTCAATGTGATTTTGGTTCCAAAAAACGTACATGGAATATTATTCTAGACCTATGCAAAAAAAAAAAATACACATGCAGTTTCGACAAAAGGGTGCAAAAAACGTCGTGAATGTACCTGGCGGTCCGTAGAGACCACTTCATGTATACCACATGTTTGTTATCTGCGGTATCGTAAATCCTTGGAGTCTCAGCCTTTGAATGAAGGGAGGAATTTTATCACAGCCTTCGTTGAACTTGCAATCGATACCTATATTCAATCTAACTTCTTTCTGTTAAAACATTGTATATATAAATACATCCCCCAAATACTAATGATTCGTGGATACTATATTTGACTGATTCTACAATATCGATAGTCTGAACACAACATGATTTCAAAGTTCTTGATCGGTATTTCAATCGTTCTTTTTTTGCACCCTCTTTCTGTACGAGCAGATGGTTCCCTACATGTATCACATCGGAGAGACTCAGGTTACCAAGCTTGTGCTCAACTCTTATTAGAGCTGGTTACTTTTACCCCAGTCAACTCCAAAAGTAGACATGGCTCAGAAATAGACTACTCTAGTTTTTGCACCACTGGAGAGCAACCTGCTCTAGGATCCATGGCTCATTGTTTGATTGATAGTTTCAAGAATTCAAACAAGTATGTGGAGGCGTTTGTACACTCCTGTGGAGGATCCTTGACGGTTGAAGATGTCCATGAATCCTACAGCAATGCTACTCAATTCTTGGTAAATTTGACTTCCATTAGTGAAGTCGGTGTCATGGTTTTTAATCCAGTTGCTGTACCAGTAAAGAAGGTTCAGGACTTGCTGACATTAATTTACAACAGTGGATTGAATGACAACTACGACCTTTTCTTCGGCATCACGATGGTAAGTTACTGGTTCTTAATTATGCTAATTGCTGCTGTCAATCACTGGTTTTACTATTTATTCCCTAATGTTGTCAAATCTATGCATGGTTCACTAATTAATGGCATCCGAAGATCTTTCATACTTGCTCCATCAATCTCCAAACATCATGCACAAGCAAGAAGGGTCAAGTTCTTTCAATGGTTTGTTCCATTGAGATTCGAGGCTTTGGTTATCTTGGGCTGGCTTGTTCTTGCAATCGTCTTCTGCTCTGTTGGATACCAAAGACCAACAATATACTTTATGGCATTGCCCATTGGAAGCAGGTCCGGCCTCTTGTTGGTGTATTCGTTACCGGTTTTGGTTTTATTCCCTGGAAGGAATAATTTTATGCAATGGGTCACTGGCTGGTCTCAAGCTAGATTTCTTTTATTCCATCGTTGGATGGCAAGAATCATGTTCTTGTTAACACTAGTTCATGTAACCTCAAAGACAATTGGGCTCCACCAACTCCACGGTTATTCCTACTATATGCACCAATCATTTATTCGCTGGGGAGTCGTTGGTGCTGTTACCATTGGAGTTATAGTATTCCAATCTATGAATATTTTCAGAAGCATTAACTACGAATTTTTTGTTTTGACACACATTATACTAGCAGTCATCTTCATATTATCTGGTTGGAAACATGCTAGTGACGAAGCGATTAATAGCCCTCAATCTTTCTATGCTGCAACTGCAGTTTGGGGTCTTGATAGAGTGTTGAGAATAATAAGAATAATTTCTTTCGGTGTCAAGAACGCTACTGTCGAATTACAGACTGACGAAATACTAAAGGTCACCGTTAATCGTCCTAAACACTGGGTACCTCATCCTGGTGCTCATGCCTTTATCCATTTTCTCAGACCATCATACTTCTGGCAATCGCACCCTTTCACTATTGTCGACTGCTCTAGCGAACAGAATACTATTAGATTCTATATAAAAGTTAAGGGTGGTGTAACTCATGGACTCTACAAACATTTGCAATCTTCGCCCAATGGTGCAGATAATTTTAAGGTTCTTGTTGAAGGTCCTTACTCACAAAGGTTACCGATTCACAAGTTTGACAACTTGGTTTTTTTCTCAAGTCAAACTGGTATTCCTGGACTTTACAGTAAAGCTATGTCCATGGCACAAAACAAAGACACCAGCAACAAGAGAATAAAGTTTTACTGGGTGATTCGTGAATTAAAGTCTTTGGAATGGTTCTACGATGAACTTATGAAGTTTAAAGGCACCAACGTTGAACCTGTGATTTACATATCCAAGCCAGAGTCTGATGTTGACTGTGAGATGGACAAAAAGAGGTCAGGCTCAATCCTGGATCAATTTGAAAAGCGGGAAACTTATCTTTCGGTTCACGAAAAGAAGTACTGGAACGACAGAAGTAGCAGTGTGAGTAGTTCAAGAAATTCGATTTTACAAAGAAGTCTCAGCTTTGTTGAATTCAGAACTGGAAGACCAAATATTTCCGATATTGTCAAAAGTGAAATTGAGTGTTCTGAAAGATCTGTTGCTCTTGTTGCCTGTGCTGCTCCATGCATTGTGGATGATATTAGAGATGTAATAAGAGAAGTGTTGGCTAAAGATACTTCTAAGAGAATTGAATTCTTTGACGAGATGCAAGAATGGTGATAAAATCAAATATTCAGTATTTATTACTTTCATTTTTGTTAAGCACTCTATACGTTGCAAGTCAGTAAATTAATCATAATATAAAAATGGCATAGTCAAAATGGCTGCGAAAAGCATGTGTAAAATGCAGAACAGACCTGTATATTTGGGTACAATCCAATTTTTGTCTTCCTATGGAGGAAAATTTTTCACTTCCCTGATTAAAATTTTAGTGCTCAACTCTTCTTCTTTTACTTCATCAACTCGATAACAATAAACCGACAATGGTATGTTAGAATAAAGACGTTGGAACAACATCCTCCTAAGCTAAACCACTATATGTTTATCTATAAAGTACAAGGTTGTGCTCAAGGAGTGATGCCATTCGTTTTCTTTTCTAGTTTTCCGAGTCTTGTGAATTTAATTTAACTCCAAGAGTTCGGTTTAATAGAGCACCCGCGGTATGGTAGTGTAGTTTCTCTTTGCCATCCATGTGTGCTTCAGCTTTAAAAGAATGTGTATCACTTCTTGGTGCACAGGCTGAGTATCTTATGATACTGTAGGGGAAGTTATCATCAGGAAGTTCGTTGACATTGATTTTGAGAACACTTTTGAACTAACTTTACTCAATGACACAGCCTGCCAAGAAAGTTGCTCCAGCTCCATTAGCCACCAAGTCTAAGGCTACTGCCTCTACTAAGAACCCTTTGGTTGACTCGACCCCAAAGAACTTTGGAATCGGTCAATCCATCCAGCCAAAGAGAAACTTATCTAGATTCGTCAAGTGGCCAGAATATGTCAGATTGCAAAGACAGAAGAAGATCTTGTCTTTGAGATTGAAGGTTCCTCCTGCTCTTTCTCAATTCCAAAACACTTTGGACAAGAACACCGCTGCTCAAGCTTTCAAGTTGTTCAACAAGTACAGACCGGAAACTGCTGCTGAAAAGAAGGAAAGATTGACCAAAGAAGCAGCTGCTATTGCTGAAGGTAAATCTGCCAAGGATGCTTCTCCTAAGCCAGTTACCGTCAAGTATGGATTGAACCACGTTGTCTCATTGGTTGAAAACAAGAAGGCCAAGTTGGTTTTGATTGCCAACGACGTCGACCCAATTGAATTGGTTGTTTTCTTACCAGCCTTGTGCAGAAAAATGGGTGTTCCATACGCTATTGTGAAAGGTAAGGCTAGATTAGGTACTTTGGTCCACAAGAAGACTTCTGCTGTCGCTGCTTTGACTGAAGTTTCTGCTGCTGACGAAGGTGAATTGTCTAAATTGGTATCTACTGTCAACGCCAACTTCATTGAGAAGTACGAAGACTCTAGAAGACACTGGGGTGGTGGTATCATGGGTTCCAAGGCTAACGATAAGATCGCCAAAAGAGCCAAGGCCGCTGCTTCTGCTGTTTCTACCAATTAGGTATTTTGCATACGCAACCGCAACCGTACTTATTTTCTTTGTATATTATCTTCATATATTAATTCAACGTCTAATTCTAGGAATGAAAAATGTAGGAAGCTCACAATGGCTGCGATGGTTCAATGTTATCTACGATCTACGACTATTCAATGAGGACGAATAATGCCTCTTGAATTCCTTATCAAACAATTACTTCGGTATACTACTTGCCTATATGATATCCCTATATAGCTAATAGTATATAAATGTCCATTTCTGTGCTTTGCGAGGGCTCTTCAGCGCATATGTATCCGTGATCCTCTTCGGTTTGTATAGGTGAAAGATTCCCATCATTAGGGTTCAGCCCTAGTCAGTCATGTGACCATACCTATACACAAACTTTGCTCTGAAAATTTTTCCCTGCACGCTTAACTATGGAAATCTCACTGTAGCCAGTCGCACCAGCATCTCCATAATAACGAATTGAAAACTACTTTTTAACACTTTGACATTTGGAGTTTTCTGTTACGTTAAGCATTTAATTGTGAATAAAGGTATGTGCCACCGTCATCAAAAGGTACCCAAGTAAACTCCAAGTTTGCAGTCGATAGTCTCGAGTAATAGCGAATTTTCCTTTTGATATTCATGCAAGAAAAGATTTTTCACCGATTGAAGGTGTAGAAGAGATCCTTAAGTCGTCCTATAAAGTAAAGATTGAGAGAAGAAATGAAAACTGTCTAAAACAATTCAGAAGGGTTTATCGGTAGAATCCATGCATCGACATCTGTAAGCCAATGAATGAGCCAGTTAGTCCGTATTCACGTCTTTTAGTGTCAAGTGAAAATTCGAAGTTCCAGTCGCATCGCAATACTACGAGATTAATAACGAATTATACTGCAGCGGAACCAAATGACAAACCTGAAGATACTTGTACCATGTTATTCTTGAAGCTCGTTTACTAACGTTTATTTAGAAAAATGTCTAAGTCCAAGAACCATACCGCCCACAACCAAACCAAGAAGGCTCACAAAAACGGTATCAAGAAGCCAAGAACCAACAAGTACCCTTCGCTCAAGGGTGTTGACGCCAAGTTCAAGAGAAACCACAGATACGCTTTGCACGGTACCGCTAAGGCTTTAGCTAAAGCCAGAGCTGAATCTGCTTAAATTAACTAACCAAATCAACAAAATCCACTTATTGTATAATGTTATCATAGTTCCACGTTTTGGTTTTTAGACTAATTTTTGTCCGGGTTTGTTAGGTAATAATAAAGCTATTAAATCTATTGAAATTAGATGATGTAGACAGTAGATTAGAAGTGACAATTATTACATATTAATAAACTACTTCACTCTAATACCTGGTATCAATTAAGTATGTACTCACCTAAAGTTGGAGGATTTCTACTGTTGAAGTTATCCTCTATTAAATTATATGTCACGTGTTGATTATTTGTTCAACAACGAAACACATTTCTTGGAATTGCAGTACGTGATTGTTGGAAGGAAGCCTCTGTAGAATTTATTTCCTCATCTTAACAAAGACCGCTATTACTACATGACAGTTGTGCCTATCCGTGTCTCTTCAACTTCTAATGGCTTATCGCTGAATATTGTCACGTGATACTATGGGATCTGGATTCTAAAATTGTTGCAAAAAAAAGTAAGCGCCATAACAGCAAAATCATATTCCAGATATTCCACCTTTCCTCTTCTACTTTCAACAACAAATCTGCCAAAATGTCCACGCCAGTCATGAAACCACGTGTATACCTCAAGAATCTTAGTTACGTTACTACAGAAGAGGATTTGGAACAATTGTTCCACGAATACGCTCCGTTTGTACTACCCGCCGCTGTTTAGCTAATATCCATCACTGCCAACAATGTCAACTCGATGTCATGGTGAATGTAGAGAATCGATTGGAATTAAAGGATTTGGTCTTGTTGTTCAAGTTATTGGCTTGATGGTGAAGATGTTGATATTTTATAGAATATCCACTAACATTGCCAGCACAAATGTATTGATTCCCAGTCATACTATCCGGTTTTCTCGTTTTGAAAAACACAGACCCCTTGGGATTGCCTACGCCGAATTTTCGGATTTCGAGACTGTTGATGCCGTAATTGAAAAGTTCAATGATGCTGTTCTCAACAACCGTAAGCTCGTTATCAAGAAACATACTCCTTACGATCCCAAGAGAGCAGGTTTGCTTAGAAGCCAACTTAGAAAAAGTGCCAAAAAGCAAAATATTACCATTGTCAGTAGCACTTACAAAGTAAAGAAGGTTGAATTCAGCGAAGACTCTCCTGAAGTAATCAATTCATCCGAACCTTCTTCAGATCTTATTTACAGTCCAGTGTCAGTTGTTGAAAATACTGAGTCGGCTGCCGAGAATCCTGAGTCGGTAGTCGAAAATCCTGAGTTGATTGTTCAGAATCCAGAGCCAGACAAGGATGCTTCGAAGTCTGATGAAGTTAACGAAGAACAAGCTGTGCTTCTTCAGGAGCTTGCTCTCACTACTCAAGATTCTGAGAAAACATTATCTAGCGATACCATTTTCATTCCTAGAGTCCATCCTCTGGTTACTTCCACTGAGATCAGGACCTTGTTTGAAGGATTCAACCCCGGACACATTGTCATCTACAAAGAAGGAAGACGTGGGTCTATTTCGTTTAAGATCGATTGGGTTAGTGTTTTGGTCACTGTTGACGTTTCTGAAAACAGCTTGCAAGATATCATTGATAAACTTGTAAAGACAAAATCAAACAAGCTAGTAGGAAAGAGTGTGATTTTGAAGCCAGCCTTAAAGGAAAGAGTTGACTTCATTGGCAAAAGAGTCTCTGAATATGAGACTGCGGTACTTGCTGCTGCTATTGTTGAAACCGAACTTGAAAAGCCTGAAGTTGAAGAAGTTGAAAATGTAGACCGGGAAGATCTCGGTGAAGTAGCCGATGATGAGATTTCCAACTCGGTTGAGGTATTGGTGACTGGCGGCGACAATACTCCAATTGAAAAGGCTGTAGATGATGTTAGAAATGAGGATGAATCACCCAAAACTAACAAGCAAGAACTAGTTGTTCGTATCAAGCCTTCAGATGACAATTTGGCACAAGCACATGTTGAGAATATTGAAGGAATTATCACCACTACTGAAGCTTAATTGGAAATGATTAAATAATAAGAGAATGTCTTTAATGTAGCTACAAATGGTATTAATAATTTTTATATTTTCTAATAATATAACACGAAGACGTAAAAAACTTAACCCAAACTATTTATAATTCAACCGTTGTGTACAACAGCCTATTCAATTAAAAGTATTAAATAATTTAATCTTGAGTCTTTTGAGTACCACGTAACAAACCGGTTCTTCTAGCGGCGATCAAACCAGCCTTTTGACCGGCAACAGCACCTCTAGAGATAGTAGAAGCCTTAC
>JAJMAP010000150.1:0-11603 GCA_030572695.1 Scheffersomyces illinoinensis | reverse complement strand
AGAATCTATTACCAAGACCGTCGATGTATCCATCAGGAAATTCTCTAGAATCAAAATTCATGTTCACTTACAAGAGCATCCACTATTCATTTTCTTACCATTGAATTTATAAATCACATAGTGACGATTCTCTCTACGAAAAAGTTGTAGTCCACATAGATAAAAAAAAATGAAGAATTCAGCCTCAAAAAAAGTTCCCCTTCCACCTGTTAGTAGAGAGGCAAATGAAAACCTCTCAGCACACATATATAGTAAGGGTGATGAAACAATTGTTATATGTACATAGTTGTGATATAGGCTTTCAATATTGGTAGTGTGAACAATTTTCAAAGGTTGCTGTAAACTTCTTTGAGATAGAGTATGAACCAATTCCGACCCATAGTATTAATAGTTTTCTGCGTTAGTTTGAACTTATTCAGCTCACTAGTATTTATAATTTTTACACTTTTCTTTGAACCATTTCTGGTCACTAGTACGAATAATTAATGAAACAACTGTATCACTAATTCCATCTCTACTTCTACCACTTTCTTTGTACCTACTCTACTCAATCTTCCTATTATTTCAACTCTCACTGGCTCAGTACTGCACCTACTGACGTTGGGTCTTGCACGTGCATGTGATTTTTTCAATTGTTGAATTCTTAACTATGCACCAGATCAGCCCGTAGGCTCACGAAAAATTCACTATACAAATCAACACAGTAGCAAAAAATACATTAAATTTATCTGCTCTGCTTAAATAAGCAAAACAAAACGACCGGAGCTTGCAAACTTTTCGCCACCTCTCTTTTTCTAGCCCCCTACGGACATCCATCTACATCGTAGTCTCACCCAGCCTTCAGCCAATTGTCCAGTGTAAACTTGCCACTGCCCCATCTGGATTCTACCTGATTTTCTCCACTCGCCCCTCACCTGAAAATCTTCTGATACACTATCAACCATCAGATAACACAAAAAACTGTTTTTTTTTCACACCAGAATCTACTCGAGAAACTCAGACCCACCGTCTATAGGTGCCAAACTTCCACATTACACATCAACTTGTAGCTCCCCTGTAATCCGTCATCTCCATTTCTGTCACAATGGCTGAGAAAACATCCAAGCTCCTCCAGCCAGAAACACCTACGGTTTCCACCACCGCTTCGCCCACTGAAGGCCTCTCCGTGGTTTCCTCCAACGCCGAGAAGCCCAAAGGCGTTTACAATGAAAGAGAAAAGAAAAAGCAGGCATTTGTAACAAGAACCATCTGGACCTTGATCATGATTGTGTTTTTCTTCTTTGTGCTTGCCTCTGGCCATTTGGCCCTCATTGCGCTCGTGTTACTCTTCCAGATCTTGACTTTTAAGGAAATCATTGCCTTGACATCCGAGCCAGCTCGTGACAAAAAGATTCCTTACAACAAATCTCTCAACTGGTACTTCCTTCTCTGCACTGTCTATTACTTAGATAGCCAGAGCTTCTTTAACTTCTTCCAGGACTCAGTCTACTCCAACAAGTACCTCACAGTGTTGGTGCTTAACCACAGATTCATCTCGTACTCGTTGTTCATTGCTGGATTCATCTTCTTTGTGTGGACATTGAAGAAGGGGTACTACAAGTTCCAGTTTGCCCAGTTGTGCATCACTCACATGACGCTTGTCCTCGTCGTTTTCCAGTCGCACTTGATCATCGACAACATCTTGAACGGAATCTTCTGGTTCTTTTTGCCATGTGGGGTTGTTATTGTAAATGACATATTTGCCTACTTGTGTGGTATCACTTTCGGCAAGACCCAGTTGATAGAAATCTCACCCAAAAAGACTGTAGAGGGCTTTGTAGGCGCCTGGATCTGCACCACGATAGCTGCCGTAATTTTCAGTTATATCTTGACCCAGTCTGATTATTTAATTTGTCCTGCTGTCAACTTGTCAACTCACTTGTATAACTTCCCTCACTGTGAGCCAAACCCCGTCTTTATTCCTCAGATCTACCAGATCCCACAGAACATCATTGACTTGATCGGTGGAAGATACGAAATCTTGTCCATCAAGCCAATGTACTTCCACGCATGTGTGTTGGCCACTTTCGCCTCACTCATTGCTCCCTTTGGAGGCTTTTTTGCCAGTGGTTTAAAGAGAGCTTTCGGTATTAAGGACTTTGGTGACACTATTCCGGGCCATGGTGGTGTTACTGACAGAATGGACTGTCAGTTCTTGATGGGATCGTTCAGTTACTTGTACTACCAGACATTCATTTCCCCTCACAATGTCAATATTGGTAAGATCTTGCAGCTTGCTATCATCAACTTGTCTACTCCACAGTTGTTCCAGTTGGTGAAGAGTTTGCTCAAATACTTAAACAGCCTAAATGCTGTGGATGACGATAAATTGAGAGTCATTTTTGATTTGTTAGATTAAATCAACACCATGAAAGTGATAAGCTCTACGTTGGGCAGCGCTTTCCCATAAATTTTAAACAATCATAGATGAATTTACTCAAGAACGATTGCCGTCAAACAGTATTTATATGTACATATTTGAATTTGGTTTCCTTTGGTGAGAGTCGTTCTGATCAATTCAAACCAACACCCTTCAAAATCTCCACAACAAGCATTTGTGTCCTTCATAATCTTTCATATATCATAGTTTTCATATTTCATATTTTCAAGATCATAGTTTTTATAATAAAATATTCTCACTAAGTCCGAAATTGACATTAGATT
The DNA here is from genome assembly GCA_030572695.1 of Scheffersomyces illinoinensis. Lineage (NCBI taxonomy): Eukaryota > Fungi > Ascomycota > Pichiomycetes > Serinales > Debaryomycetaceae > Scheffersomyces > Scheffersomyces illinoinensis. The sequence continues at coordinate 8,900 of JAJMAP010000150.1, read as the reverse complement.
CATCACTGTCAGTAAATTTATAACAACACAGATGTTAATAATATGCTCACACTTCAAATATGAAGAATAACTTTTGATTTGGAGACTGTGGAATGGGCTTTCTATAAAATTTCTTGTTTCTGGTTACCTTATTGTTTTCTAGTAGTCAACTGTAGTCATTACCGGAATAAGTGGAGTACTACATTCATTCATTGCCAACCAGCACTGTTGAACTGTTTAGTCTTGAAATCTCAGTCAATGCCAATCCAGAAGATGTTGCAGCCATCATAGAGTTATCAAACATCTAAGCAAGCAAAACAAATGCACAAATATGGTACCTGAATCTCAACCTGTTCGAGTCATGTTGTTAATAATATGCGCATGCGGAAAGAAACCTAATCAATCCTGAACTCAAATTATAGCAATAGCCACCAAGACAAATCAAGCTGGTTACGTCCTCATAAGTTCAAATCCGGCATATAGACGCAGCTGGCCACCCCAATTCGGCAAGGTGGGTTGCGATCTGTCCCAATGCGGAAGCTGCTGCTGCCAGCCAGATCGTTAGCCGACGCACGCAGGCTGCGAAAAATATGACCTGAAGCTGGTTGGAGTGTCGATTTTTGGCTGACACCGCACTTTTTGACATTCTCTAGAGACATCTTGCATGATTCTCTATTGTCCTGAAGACATAGAAGCTGGATAATTGAAAGTAACTTCCAGAAACAATAGCAGAGAAGCCTCCTCTAGAGCCAGCACAGATTGGTATCCAGCCGAATAATTCGACAACACTGACTAGACTTACACTATATAAGTTGCATTGACCCCTCGAAGTTTAATTATTTTATCCATCTTTTGGAAGGCACTCCTTATTACTATCTAACCCACCACATTCGCTACTTCTGTTGCTTGTTCAACCTTAAATCCAACTTCTATTACTTTCGTTTTTTGAACTAAACCAATCCTTTCTTTAATACACCATCAACAATACTACTGAAGCACATCCTAGAAAACTTCACAATGATTTTCGCACAATTTTTAACATTCCTTTTCTTATCCCAAGTTATTCTTGCCATTCCTTTGCCTTTACTAGTTACAAGATGGCACACAGCCCCTGCAGTAACAACTACACAAACTTACACTACTGCTGTCACCACCCTATTCTTGCCGCCTGTGCAAATCTTAATCTCTAACGGTGTCACTTTCACTAACACTTTAACTGCTGAACAATGGCAAACAACTCCAGCAACTACTACTTCCATCTACAGTGACCCTATTACTCAAGAGACTGAAGCCCCAACCCCAGTTCCTACTACTTCTGCTCCAGTGGTAAAAGCTGTCGATCCTGCTAGTGTATCTACTCCATTGGTAGATCCATCCACTACTGCTATTGCTCCACCCACTCTCCCCACTGATGTTCCAACTCAGATCCCTACTACTCAGCAATCTATTGAAGAGCAATCTTCTCCTGTAGCATCTATTCAGCAAACTACTCAACAAACTACTACTCAGCAAACTAATACTCAGCAAACTACTACTCAGCAAACTACTACTCAGCAAACTTCTAATCAGCAAACTACTACTCAGCAAACTACTACTCAGCAAACTACAGAAGACCAATCTTCACTAGAATCAACTACTGGATTCGTACTGTCCGCTCAAACTAGTTCAACTATCCAAACATCTTCTACTCTGCAATCCAATTCGAACTCTGAACAAACTCCCTACAACCCAGGTTCCGATATTTCAAACATTTCTGCACCACAATATATTGTGTACTCACCTTACACTAGCGATGGAGGATGTAAGCCAGCTGATACCGTTAACTCTGATTTGGAATTGATAAACAGCAAGGGAATTAAGAAAATTAGGGTTTACGGAACTGACTGTGCAACTCTCTCGGCTGTTTTACCAAAAGCAGCGGAATTGGGTTTCAAAGTCAATCAAGGATTCTGGTTCTCTAATGCAGGTGCCGACTCAATTGACGGTTCTGTCAGTGATTTGATTAACTATGCTAGTGAAAACGGCTGGGGTGTTTTTGATTTTATCACCATTGGAAATGAAGCCATTAACGACAATTACCTTACAGTCTCTGAATTAATCTCAAAGATCAGCAGTGTTAAATCCCAATTGCAGGGTGCCGGCTACAATGGTAGAGTCACTACCTCTGAACCACCAGTATCTTTTATCAACAACCCAAGCTTGTGTACTGCTTCAGATATTGACTTGGTTGGAATCAACCCTCACTCTTATTTCAATGGTGCTATTACAGCTTCTCAGGCTGGAAGCTTTATTATGGCTCAAAAGAAATTGGTTGAGGCCGCCTGTGGCTCTAAGGAAGTTTTGATTACTGAGACTGGTTACCCATCTAAGGGTAGTGTCAATGGTTTAAATGTTCCAAGTCCTGACAATCAGAAGATAGCCATTCAATCTATCATCGAAGAAACTGGTGGTGATTGCACGATCTTGACTACATTCGACGATTTCTGGAAACCTTCAGGACCCTACGGAATTGAGCAATATTTCGGTTCTATCGATTTATTTGCTTAGACTATTCTCTCTAGCTTATTAGCTTAAACTTCACTTCATTGCTTTCAAAATGGAAACGCGGTGAAAACCCTGCATTACAATATAGCCTTGCTATGGCTTCCTTATATATAGCTATTGTACATTAGAAATTTAGTTAAAATAAAAAGCCTCCGGGCAACTCTTCCTCTTATAATACATAAATGATAATATTGACAGACACGGAAAATAAACCCAACCCGAATACATAATGAAAAAAAAGTTATCAAAAGTCTATGATTTTGTCTGGAAAGAACTCGTCTATAAGCTCCAAGTAGTATGGCTTAAGCTCCTCTACATTGTAATGCTGGTCCGATTTAGAATACAAATCGTAAGTATTGAAAGTCTTCACTGCCTTCAACATCTCCTTGTCGTGTTCGTTCATCAAATAACTGTATGCATATTCCTGGTGCCATGGATAAAAGGAATGGTATCTGATCATAGCTAAAGCTTCTGGTGGTAACGTTGAACTTCCTTTGGCAATATGGTACATGTACTCGTCATGGCCCCAGCTCAACATCACCTTATCCAAACCACAGTATTTGGAGTAAATGCCATATTTTGTGTTGTACAAGGGATTTAAAAAGTCTGGATTCGTCTTAAAGCTCTCCGGAAAAATGATTTTCTTCAGAAATTTACATCCCACCGGGAACGTATCTCCTACAACATCCCATTGTCCTTTGGAGTCAAAGAAATAAAGTAATTTTCCCAAATCATGAATAAGTCCTACTAATTGGAACCATCTTGGTTTCTTATCCTTTCGTATGGCTTCAGCTGTTTGTAATGCATGCTCTATCTGGGAAAGCTCAGTGTCTGGATCAGAGTCGTCAAGTAATTTGTTCAATTTTTCTAAACCCTCCCAAATTGACATTCGTGCCCTTGTCTTCGTCTTAAAGTTTATTCTAGCTTGGATATTATACGCTACTGTCTGCTTCTCATGTTGTTCTTCATAAAACTGCTTGACTCTATCGCAGGCTAATTCATACTGTCGAAATGATTTTGGATCGATATCCTTGTATTGTTCGGATTCTTCATACCAATCCTTCTCTTTCTCATCGCCTTCATTTACCTTGGAAAGTTCATCTTCTAAACTGCAACTAGATAAAGTACGCTTAATATTGCCTCTAAGCTGATTCACAGCCATGACATCGTCGTCCAACTTCTCTAGAATTTTTCCATTTCGAGTTTTATCTGCTGAAACAGCATCGGGTTTTGAAACTGCCAGCTTCGGCTTGGACACTTTATACGTAGTATCTGTTATCAGCATGAAACTAAGAAAAATATGTTGAGTCTGATAAATTGAAACAGATAATAGTATTTGGTTCTAGAAAAGAATTACACATTTCCTGTGTCTGAACCAATTATAAGTTGATAGGTCACGTGAATCGATCAAACCTCTTTTACGAAATGGCATAAGTTACGATTAAAGCAGAATCTATTTAGTGTCTGGAATATAAATCCCGAGCTAATATATACGGAATAAAACTTGCGGAGGCTACAAGATTATGATTTCCTTATGACATTACACAAACCTAGCTAGTATCTAATGAAAACTACTCATGTGAATTATTAGTTTCATGTCATGTGATTATAAGCATTGTGCAAGTACTAGATCATGCTTGCCGCACAGGAAGTGGCTTCACTAGCTCAGTTGGCAGAGCGTCAGTCTCATAGCTTTAAGTTGTGTCATCTGAAGGTCGACAGTTCGAACCTGCCGTGGAGCACTTCTTTTTTTTGCACTTCATGGAAGTGTGTTGTTATATATTGTACTTTTTTTCGTGAAATTCGTCCGCTTCGTCTAGATGAGTTCAGGTTTAAAGTTCTCATGGCCCATTGTACGCCGTAAGCATAGTTATCTCTTCGAGGCAACTCTAAACCATTCCAAAATAATGGTTCCATTTTTGAGGGCCAGCATTTTGTCATTAATACATTGAAGCTTTCCAAGGCTACTTTGCCTACGGATAGTGTAATTCCATGTCCGCGAAAGACTTCACTCGACTACCTTGTTGTCGGGTTGCCAATATAAGCCTTTATTTCATTGTTCAGACGCTACATTCTGCTTTGGGGCATCTAGCGATGAGATAGAATGTGGTGGAAATGTAGGCGCATACTCCATTTTTCTTGTAAGCGCATGTATGGCTGAAAATTTACTTTGCTCTTTCTATTGTAATAATCTTAGTATAAATACAAGTGACAATAATTTTTCGGAAGAGGCTCTGTTTTAACACGATGACATATTAGTTGATCTTCGTCAGAGCTACCATACACTATAGAAAATGGCACAGTTATCTTCTCAGGGTAACAACGCCATCATATACTTGACATATGCCTTCTTGCTCTTCACGGGTTTGGCTTTGGCCTGGAAATTCTCCTCAGCTACGTCTTTCCTCTCTTCAAATGGAACGCAGCGTGGGCTTCCGTTAGCCTTGAATTTCATTGCTTCTGGTATGTTATGATTTTCTCGTTTATCTTGACTTTTTTTTGACAATTCAACCTTTTCCGATGGAATATCATTGAATAACTGCGACTTGTAGTTCTAGTCGCTCTTCTAGTTTAACAATTGAAACTTGCGGGTGTCCCCCCATTTCTTATTTGAAATAGGTGGACTGAGAACATACCGTTTGAACTCGATCAAGCTAACACTTGCGTGAGGAAGTTTTATTGTTCAGTAAATCGAAAGATAAATTCATGGACGTCCCCAGGTTGTGGAGTCTGCGTCAGTTTATGCTGAAATTTTTAACTTCTTCAGACTGTCTGAACGAAAGAAGATGAACCATGAACTAAGACATAGCACTCCATAATGAGGTCTCGTTCGTTTGCCCTACGACGGGATATTAACAATCTTTATTTCAGCTATGGGTGTTGGTATTCTTACTACCTACTCACAAATCGCAAACATCTCCGGATTGCACGGACTCTTGGTGTATACTCTCTGTGGTGCTATTCCAATTGTAGGCTTTGCCCTAGTGGGTCCTCTCATCAGAAAAAAGTGTCCTGATGGGTTTATTCTCACCGAGTGGGTTCGTGCCAGATTTGGAATTGTAACTGCCTTATACCTATCTTTCTTCACTTGTTTGACCATGTTCTTGTTCATGGTTGGTGAATTGTCTGCCATCAGAGGTGCGATTGAAACATTGACTGGTTTGGATGCTCTTGGGGCAGTTATTGTAGAATGCATTGTCACCACTATTTATACGTCTATCGGTGGTTTCAAAATCAGTTTCATCACTGACAACTTCCAAGGTGCTCTTGTTATCATTCTTATCATCATATGTGGTGCAGGTATGGGTTCTTATATCGAGATCGACACCTCTAAGGTTGGCCCAAGTGGATTGTTGAAGGCTAACAAGTTGGGGTGGCAATTGGTGTACATCTTATTCGTAGCAATTGTTACCAACGATTGTTTCTTGTCTGGTTTCTGGTTGAGAACTTTTGCCTCTCGTACCGATAAGGACTTGTGGATTGGTACTTCGATAGCAGCATTTGCTACCTTTGCCATCTGTACCTTGGTTGGAACAACTGGGTTCTTAGCTGTTTGGTCGGGAGACTTGGTAGTTTCTGATGATAACGGCTACAACGCCTTCTTTATATTGTTGGCCAAGATGCCTCGTTGGATCGTTGCCTTTGTGTTGATATTCTGTATCTGTTTGTCTACTTGTACTTTTGACTCATTGCAATCGGGCATGGTTTCTACAATCTCTAACGATGTTTTCAGAAACAAGTTGCACATCAACTACACTAGAGGATTGGTCGTTCTCGTAATGGTTCCAATTGTCGTGTTGGCTGTAAAAGTTGCAGACAACATCTTGCAGATCTACTTGATTGCTGATTTGGTTTCCGCAGCTATCATTCCTGCTGTCTTCTTAGGTCTAAGTGATTCTTGCTTCTGGTACATTCGCGGATTTGACGTTATGTGTGGTGGATTGGGTGCCTTGGTTGGAGTCTTTGTTTTCGGAACCGTCTACTACGGTACTGCTAGAGAAGGTGCTAAACTTTTGTTGATCTGGAATGGTATCTACGATCCAGAAGACTGGGGTGCCTTTGGTGCGTTTGTCATTGCTCCATTTGGAGGTTTGGTTATTACTTTCGCAGCCGCTGCCTTGAGAATTGGCGCCGCTTATATATATGCTAAGACTAGCGGAAACACATTCTCTGCTTTGGATAAGCCAGAAGTTATCGAAGTCGTTTCTACGGAAGCCGAATCTCAATATGGGTCTACAGATGATTCCAAGAAGAATACCGTTTAAGATTACGGTCATAACATATATCAAAATCTAATGTACTGTTGTACTAAATAATACAATCTAATCTAATATAACATTCATTCAATGTAATCTAATTCAGTCCAATGGAAGATTCAAGTAAATTTCTCATTTGGAAAGGCAATATTTATAATGCTAATCAGTCTTATGACTTTCTAGAATAAATGGGGCCGTATCTGTATTGTGATCTCAAGGCTCGGAGCTGAAGAGATTGGCTGAATTTCGCGGCGCATCCCGAACGACTAAGCTTCACATAAAAATTGTAGATGGAACCAATTTATGTACTCCATTTCATCATCTCCTCTCATCTCCTTCTGGTACAGCTTCCTATACCACCTTATCCGCCAGTAATATGGCCTGGTGACAGTAGCTTCTGTATCTTGTGCATAATATTCTAGTCCGCGGCCCAATTGAGGTGCGGTTTCTTATCAGCAGCCGCACAATTAACTCTGGAAGTATCCAGCGAAAAATAAAAAATACTCATCTGCCAACCACAAATAGTCGGTCAAGAGAAGATTTTTCCCTTATTCAATTCGTACATAGACAATCGGGAAAGTATTGCATTACAGACAGAACCGAATCCGTCAGTAATTTTCTGTTCTCAAATTGATACAATTCAATTTGTCTTTTCCTCTTCATTTATTCTTCCCCCTCACTTGTTTTTGATATCCGTATTATAGTTCTGCAACACTGACGGCATCTTCCTCATCGTACTTTTCACTATCGCTGGGTCAACGTTTTTTCAGCGAATCCTCACCAAAATCTCCACCCGTTTTTTCCACTCCAGCAATTGAAGTGTCTGTTATTGCTAATAATCCCATGTTGCCATAATGTACTCTACTGACGTTCCCCGTAACAAACGTTTGCTTCAATGTGCATGTGCCATCTTCTGGTGTCTCTTATCTGGAGGTCCCATCTTCGGCTTCGCTGCCTTGAAGCCGGTATTGATCAAAGAACATGTCTACGAGTCTGTCTGTAACGCCACAATTAACTCCTCCTCCTCGTCCATATGGATTATGGAGGCACCTACTTCCATTTCCAATACCTTATTGTCTTCTGTCTTCACTACTTTGAAGGAAAAGGAAGTTGTAGCTAAATGCACTGCCCAGGATTTGAAGTTGAACATGATGTTCACCGTCGGTGCAGTTTTAACTAACGTATCTGCCTTGGCCATTGGTAGAGTTCTCGATTTATACGGCCCCAGAGTCTGTGGCTTAGTTGGTGCTTTCTTCTTGTTCCTAGCCTGTGTAGTCTTTATCTTCGCTAAAGCCTTGTCTGAAACCTTTATCGATCCATACTTGTTTGGTTATGCTTCAATGGCATTGGGTGGACCTTTTGCCTACATCTCGTCGTTTCAATTGTCTAATTCGTTTCCTAAAAATTCCGGTACCATTCTTGCTTTGGTCACTGGAGCCTTCGATGCTTCCTCTGCTGTATTCTTGTTCTATAGAATCGCCTACAACAGTTCTGGAGGCGCTTTTGGCTTGAGTAACTTCTTTAAGCTCTACTTGCTTGTTCCTTTATTTATAACTGTTGTGGAATTTGTGGTGATGCCTGCTGATTCGTACAAGACATCTCCAGACACTGACTTATGTGTAGACGACGAGATTGACCACCACTTGTCACCATCCAATAGCGGACATTCTCACACTGAAAACACCCCATTGTTGGATAGTCAGTTGGAAACTCCAACATCTAGAAGGCGTGACTCAATAGGTGATGCATTGAAGCAGCCTTATGCTGACGAAGGCGAAGAGTTCTTGGTTGAACATTCTGGTGGTGTGTTTGGTATTTTACATGGATACTCAGCACAACACCAAATCAAGACACCTTGGTTCAGTCTCATGTGTTTGTTTGCAACCATCCAAATGTTACGTATCAACTACTTTGTCGCTACCATCGGAACCCAGTACGCCTATATCTTCCATTCGGTTCCACTTGCTACCAAGTTAAACAAAATTTTCGATATCGCTTTGCCCTTGGGAGGTATCATCTCTGTGCCTTTCATCGGTATCTTTTTGGACAATTATCACACTGTGACTGTTCTCAGTGGCTTATTGAGTATTTCGTTAGTAATTGGTGTGTTGCAATTGTTTG
>JAJMAP010000149.1:0-11569 GCA_030572695.1 Scheffersomyces illinoinensis | reverse complement strand
AATTGGAAAACGTCTTTCTCAAGCGATTGGACCACTTGCTGCCCTTTTTCCAAGGTTTGGATCCGGAACTACCACTTGTTCTGCGTATTCTAGGTTTGCGCTTGGTGTAAATTCGTCCACCAGTTTTTTCGATCTCGTTAGGTGACTTTATCACCAAGACTTCATCATCATCTACGTTATTATGTGAACTGGAGTTGCCCACTGGTAAAGCATTCTGATCAAAATGGATGTTACCACTTTTTCCTCCTTCAAGATTATTATGGTGGCTGTCTTGCAAAAGGGCAATAGACCGGTACATGTCAGAAGGATCCAACTCCTTCGATCTGGCCCTCTTTGATGGCTGCGGCAAGTTACCAAAACGAACGGCTTCGTGAGGAGAATCTGGATTCAAGTCATTCAATCGGATATCGTCAGGAGCCCTCCTTCCTCTTTCTTCATCAGAATCGGAAGGCTCATCGATATGTTCTACTTCTCCTTGAAAAGTGCTGGCGTCTATCAGTTTGGGCACAGACGAAGAAGATTGTGGTGATGAATTATTCGCCATTTCCACATCTACAGTATGGAGTCCGTTATCTTTTTGCTCTTTATCTACATTGTTACCTCTATTGTTGCTGCGCTGGCTTTTGGCAAACCCCAAGTTTTGGTTGGTGAAGGTGTTCAACCTGGTAGCGTCCATCGACTGGGTCCGAGCAGCAATCGTAGCCTGCCGTCTCATTTTGAAATTGAGCTTAGACTTCTCCTTGATGTTATCGAAATGCCGTTCGAAAAAGTACAATCTCACAAAAAGCATCAGCCCATGGATGAAAATGGGTGTCGTAAGTGTAGCAATGATGTAGAGAATAATCTGCTGGTACAAAGCAATAGTGTTGGTATCCACAGTGTTTAATCCGGCCTGTGTCGAGGCACCACCAGTGAAGAAAAGAGCGTCGATGTATCTCAAATTTCTAACAGGATAGACTAGCACAGACCCGAAAAAGACCCAGAATATGATATAGCAGTAATGGGCAGCCCGAAAATTCGGCACTAACACCTTTATAGTGGGCCCCAAGACCAGAGACAACCTGTGGATCTGGTTCCGGACTCGAAGCCCTACTTCAAACTCCATCCTCTTCCGTCGATATGAAGCATAGTATTTCTTTAATGTATCTAACATGGCATGAAATTGAACGAATAGCAAGAATTACCGAAATTACAAAACTAGTTTTTGTCTGTGTGGTATTCGAAAACTTGAAATTCGAATTTTGCAATGATCTTGCTTGATTTTGAATGCTTAGGATAATTAGTTGGTGAATGATAGTGTTCAACTCCAAGCACAGCCCTATATGGTCTCGTTTAGCGTTTAAGAGCTTATGAGTTTAGGAGTATATTCTTGACCAATAGATTGCTTGATTCCTGGGATTGGCAAAGAATGAGCTCTCTATAGATAGGCTTACCGTTCTGAGTCGGGCTGAAAGGAATGGTAATTTTGTAAATGCACTGAAGCACTGAAGAAATGAAACTAAATGAAAAATGCGGTGATGTGAACGAAATGAGCAGCAAGACTATTCCAGCGCTCAGAGCTTTACGACAATATCACAATTGATGGCACGAGCCTGTCGCTGAGGAAGAGGTCTCCTAAAGTCTGAAGTGAAGTCTAAACTACAGAGTAAAAAGAGGACTGTTCAAAGCCTTGAACAATTTATTTCGCATTTATTATACTTTCATGAACCTACATATATACATTCTGGACGGATAGTGAAATAGTTGTGCCGAGACAAATACGAGCCGTCAGAAGGCCCCAGATTCAAATGGTACAAAGATGTCAGACAGCATGAATTCGGCCACTGCTGCTCTGTCTACAATTCTGAGATCCCATTTGGTGCCTATAGAGATGGTGTTCTGGAATTTTTCACTCCATCTCACGAACATTCACCTGCGCATCTCATCTCATCTCATCTAGTCTAGTCCCGTCTCCATCTCTAATCCTATGTTTCTTGCTCAAAGCCGATTCCCACATGGACGGTCAGTTGACATGGACATGTGCAGTCTCCTTCATCCGACTTCAAGAACATTCTACCTCTACTTGGCGCTGGAGCTCATCGCAGCCAGCGCTTCTCGTAGCTGGATAAGGAAATCCCGTGCAGTCCACGGCTGAGAGCACCAACACAGTGTACGGACTGGTGCTACCGTTTTACTAGTCAGCCTGGTGCAGACAAATATCCAAAGTAACATAATAAATCTACATACAATATTCACCTACTCTATTTAAGTCGTGTTCATCTCGCAATTGCACTGGCAAGAAAAATCTCTACAGCTCTCTTCGCTGGCTTACAAAATGCCACTGCTCTCTCAACCATGCCCTTCTCTCCCGTATTTTTGTCTCGGAAACCTCAAGCGAGGCAAGCAACACAAGAAAGTATTTTACGAGCAATTTTGAGTCTTCTCTGTCTCCCCCCAACGCCAGCAACGTCTTTTCATACCGCCTTTTGCACCTCATCGTAGAAACTCTTGCAACTGAAAATTTTTATCTACATCCGGTTTGACTCTGGTATACCACCTGCAGGAGCATCATCTTCTTAACTATGCATGCATGGTGATTGACGTAGTTATCACGTGACAAATATTTATTGACTGCGTAGTTAAGACAGTCGAAATTACTGATTTCCGAGGCGATGCGGCCCCCGGTTGTCATGGTGTACAAAAATTTTTCCAGGGACCAAATAAAGTATAAAAGGATGGTAAAGGTACCGTGACTCTTCGGACCCACCAGTAATTCATTATTTATTTTATTTTGTTCTTCTCCTTCTCTTCCTTCTCTTTCTCAACAGTTGTCAATTCCCCAGTATAATTGCCGATCCGTGGTAGTCAAGGAGTATGTACTGTGTTAACTGTTGAGAAAGAGACGCTGTAGCGTTGTAGTGTGAGAGAGGAGAGGACATGTTTGAAATAACCAGATCTTTGATAGATTTCTCTGAGAGTACTAAAGACCTTGAACGACGATGGACGTGATACCGACATGACATGGACGTTGCATTGACAGCGTGACGTTGTCAGCTAGTGCTCTTCACCAATAGCTGGATGCTCTCAGCCAAATGCCAGTTGCTCTTACTGAGAAGCGATTCACGTTGCAGTTTTTGTTCGTACTTCAATTTTGATTTCTAAATTCAATCTTGAGTTCATAGTCATGGATCGTATCCATTTTCACTTCATCCCATCTCATCTTAGTATTCCACTATTCTAGTATTCCTAGACTGTTCTAGGAGCTCTCATACTATTATGGCCCGGTTTCGCAATTTTGCCGGAACTCGTATCTCATCGCAGATCCGGGCGATGCATGAAAAATTATAGCTTCTCCAGATCTTACAGTCTTTGCCAGAGCACAATTCAGCGGGCCACTCTTTCTCATTTCAGTCCCTTTGTAGCAGCCTACTAACGCCGTTAGCCATAGTTGATATTTCTTTTCTTGAGTATTTTGATCTTCCCCCAATTGAAGTGCTCCTTTCCCCCATTCTCTAAAGAAATACCTGTCTAGAAATCATGGTTGCTCAATTATCCGCTCCAATTTCTCCTCCAATGGAGTCTACTGGTGATCGATTGATGACCTTGCAGACGTACGATGGAGTCGCATTGCAAGGTTACTCCTTTGGTGCTCCTGTTGCTGCTTCTGGTGAACTTGTTTTCCAGACTGGTATGGTAGGCTACCCTGAGTCCCTCACTGATCCTTCGTACGAGGGCCAGATTTTGGTTATCACCTATCCTTTAGTTGGTAACTACGGTGTTCCAGACAGAGAACTTATGGACGATGACTACCTGCCAGCTTTGCCAAAGTACTTTGAGTCGAGCAAGATCCACATTGCTGGTTTGGTTGTTGCTCACTATACTGAAGAGTACTCCCACTTCTTGGCCAAGTCGTCTTTGGGACAATGGTTGCAAAAGGAAGGTATTCCTGCTGTGTATGGTATCGATACCAGAGCCTTGACCAAGAATTTGAGAGATAAAGGATCTATTTTGGGTAGATTAGCTCTTTCCAATGAATCTACCAAGTCTGAAACCATTTTGGCTTCTCCTGCCGACTGGGAACAACACTTTGAAATTCCTGAGTGGGATGACCCCAACGTCAAGAACTTGGTAGCAAAAGTCTCCACCGATAAGCCAGTATTATACACCCCCAAGTCTGACATCAAGATCGGCAAGAACGGCAAGCCTATCAGAATCGTAGCTGTGGATGTAGGTATGAAGTACAACCAGATCCGTTGTTTCGTCAGAAGAGGTGTAGAGTTGTTGGTGGTTCCATGGGACTACGACTACACGAAAGAAGAATACGATGGTTTGTTCATCTCTAACGGTCCAGGTGATCCCTCGGTTATGACCGAAACAGTCAAGAGATTACAAGGAGTCATTTCCGAAGGAAAGACTCCAATTTTTGGGATCTGTTTGGGTCACCAGCTTATGGCCAGAGCCACTGGAGCCTCGACTTTGAAGTTGAAGTTCGGTAACAGAGGTCATAACATCCCCTGTACCTCAACGATTTCTGGAAGATGTTACATCACTTCTCAGAATCACGGTTTCGCTGTAGATGCAAACACCTTGGCTTCTGGTTGGAAAGAGTTGTTCGTTAACGCCAACGATGGCTCCAATGAAGGTGTTTATCACGAGCTGAAGCCATTCTTTTCGGTTCAATTCCACCCAGAATCCACTCCCGGACCTCGTGACACCGAGTTCCTCTTTGACGTGTTTATCAATTCTGTGGTCGACTTCAATAAGAACGGCGTCTACAAACAGGTAGCCTTCCCAGGTGGTCTCCTTGCAGAAAACAGAGCTGCTCACCCTAGGGTTGATGTCAAGAAGGTTCTTGTGTTGGGGTCTGGTGGTTTGTCTATTGGTCAAGCTGGTGAATTTGACTATTCTGGTTCCCAGGCCATCAAGGCTTTGAAGGAAGAAGGCATTTACACTATCTTGATCAACCCCAACATTGCTACAATCCAGACCTCGAAGGGTTTGGCCGACAAAGTCTACTTTTTGCCTGTAACCCCTGAGTTTGTAAGAAAAGTCATTAAACACGAAAGACCCGATGGTATCTACTGTACTTTTGGTGGTCAGACTGCACTTTCTGTCGGTATCGATTTGAAGGACGAGTTTGCTGACCTCGGTGTTAAGGTTCTTGGTACACCTATTGATACCATCATTACTACTGAAGACAGAGAGTTGTTTGCTAGCGCCATGGTTGAAATTAACGAAAAATGTGCCAAATCTGAAGCTGTCAGCACTGTCGCGGAAGCAGTGATTGCCGCCAACAACATTGGCTACCCATTAATTGTCAGAGCTGCCTACGCTTTGGGTGGTCTTGGTTCTGGTTTCGCCGACAACGAAAAAGAGTTGGTCGAATTGTGTAGCAAGGCTTTCGCTACTTCCCCGCAAGTCCTTGTAGAAAGATCCATGAAGGGCTGGAAGGAAGTCGAGTACGAAGTCGTTCGTGATGCTTTCGACAACTGTATCACAGTTTGTAACATGGAAAACTTTGATCCTTTGGGTATTCACACAGGTGACTCTATTGTTGTAGCTCCATCTCAAACGTTGTCAGACGAAGACTACAATATGTTGAGAACTACAGCTGTCAACGTCATCAGACACTTGGGTGTTGTTGGTGAGTGTAACATCCAGTATGCCTTGAACCCATTCTCCAAGGAATATTGTATCATTGAAGTCAACGCCAGATTGTCCCGTTCGTCTGCTTTGGCCTCTAAGGCTACTGGTTATCCTTTGGCTTACACTGCTGCCAAGCTTGGTTTGAATATTCCTCTTAACGAGATCAAAAACTCCGTCACCAAGAAAACTTGTGCTTGTTTTGAGCCATCTTTGGATTACGTAGTTGTCAAGATCCCAAGATGGGACTTGAAGAAATTCACTAGAGTGTCATCGTTGTTGTCGTCGTCGATGAAGTCTGTCGGTGAAGTTATGTCGATTGGTAGAACTTTTGAGGAGGCCATACAGAAGGCTATCAGATCTACCGACTATCAGAACTTGGGCTTCAACAAGACTTCTGCCTTGATGTCGATCGACATCGACAGCGAGTTGCAGACTCCTTCTGACCAACGTTTATTTGCTATTGCCAATGCCCTTTCCGATGGTTACTCAGTAGAAAAGGTCTGGTCCTTGACCAAGATCGACAAATGGTTCTTGAACAAGTTGGACGGATTGATCAAGTTTGGAGACAAAATTTCTTCATATGTATCCAAGGAAAATTTGCCTACCTCTGTATTGAGACAGGCTAAGCAACTTGGCTTCGAAGACAGACAGATTGCTAAGTTTTTGAGCTCTAACGAAGTTGCCATAAGAAGATTGAGAAAGGAAGCTGGTGTGATTCCTTTTGTCAAGCAAATTGATACGGTTGCCGCTGAATTCCCTGCCTTCACCAACTACTTGTATATCACCTACAATGCTGATTCTTCCGATGTCACTTTCGATGAACATGGTGTTATTGTTCTTGGTTCTGGTGTCTACAGAATTGGTTCTTCTGTCGAATTCGACTGGTGTGCGGTTAGAGCCATCAGAACTTTGAGAGAAAACGGCCACAAGACTATAATGATAAACTACAACCCGGAAACTGTTTCTACTGATTATGACGAAGCTGACAGATTGTATTTTGAAACAATCAACTTGGAAAGAGTGTTGGACATCTACGAATTAGAACAGTCCAATGGTGTTATCATCTCTATGGGTGGTCAAACGTCCAACAACATTGCTTTACCATTGCATCGTCAAAACGTGAAGATTTTGGGAACTTCGCCAGAGATGATCGACTCTGCTGAGAACAGATACAAGTTCTCTAGAATGTTAGACAAAATTGGTGTCGATCAACCAGCCTGGAAGGAATTGACTTCCATTGCTGAAGCCGAGGAGTTCGCCGAAAAAGTAACATATCCTGTTTTGGTCAGACCATCTTACGTTCTTTCTGGTGCTGCAATGAATACCGTCTATTCGAGAGATGATTTGGCTTCTTATTTGACTCAAGCTGTAGATGTTTCTCCTGATTACCCAGTTGTCATTACCAAATACATCGAAAACGCTAAGGAAATTGAGATGGATGCCGTTGCCAGAGACGGTAAGATGATCATGCACGTTGTTTCTGAACACGTAGAAAACGCTGGTGTCCACTCTGGAGACGCCACTTTGATTGTTCCACCTCAGGATTTGGATCCAGAAACTGTGAGAAGAATCGTGGAGGCTACAGCTAAAATCGGTAAAGCCCTTGACATTACTGGTCCATATAATATCCAGTTTATTGCCAAGGATAACGACATCAAGGTTATCGAGTGTAACGTCAGAGCCTCTCGTTCTTTCCCATTTATTTCTAAGGTTGTAGGAACTGACTTGATTGAAATGGCCACAAAGGCTATCATGGACTTGCCACTTACGCCTTACCCCGGAGAAAAGTTGCCAGAAGACTACTGTGCTGTAAAGGTTCCACAATTCTCATTCTCTCGTTTGGCTGGTGCAGACCCTGTCTTGGGTGTAGAAATGGCTTCTACTGGTGAAGTGGCTACATTTGGTAGAAACAAATATGAAGCTTACTTGAAGTCGTTGATCTCGACCGGCTTCAAGTTACCTAAGAACAATGTGTTGTTCTCGATTGGATCGTACAAGGAAAAGCAAGAATTGCTTCCATCTATTGCCAAGTTGCACGAGTTGGGCTACAAGATCTTTGCTACTGCTGGTACTGCCGATTTTATCAAAGAACATAATATCCCTGTTCATTACTTGGAAGTGTTGGGTAAGTCTGAAGACCAAAAATCGGAATACTCGTTGACTCAGCATTTGGCTAACAATTTGATTGATTTGTATGTCAACTTGCCATCTTCTAACCGATTCCGTCGTCCAGCCTCGTACATGTCTAAGGGTTATGAGTCTCGTCGTATGGCTGTGGATTACTCTGTTCCTTTGGTAACTAATGTTAAGTGTGCCAAGTTGTTGGTAGAAGCCATTGCTAGAAACATTCCACTTGAAGTCTCCAACAGAGATGCCCAAACTTCTCACAGAACAACTGTTTTGCCTGGTTTGGTCAACATTACCTCGTTTGCTACTTCATTCGATGACTTTGAAGCCACCACCAAAGAGTCTTTGGCTGCAGGTTTCACTTTCAACGCTTTCTTGCCTCAGACTTTAGCAGGTTCAGTAGTCACAGACTTTGACTCCTTGCTTGAAGCTATTGATTTCGCTGGTTCTTCTGCATACACCGACTACTCGTTCTCGATTGCTGCTAACGATGCCAATGCAAACGAGGTCTTTGAAGCTGCTCAGAATGCTGGTGCTTTGTTCTTGCCATTTAACGATTTGGCAAACTCCAAGGTGTCTGCCATCTCGACTCACTTTGCCTCATGGCCAGAAAACAAGCCAATTATCAGTGACGCCAAAACCACTGATTTAGCGTCTGTTTTATTGTTAGCTTCATTGCACAACAGATCAATTCACATTACCAATGTTTCATCTAGAGAAGATTTGGAGTTGATCAAGATGGCCAAAGGTAAGGAATTGAGAGTCACCTGCGATGTTGCTGTCTACTCGTTGTTCTTATCCAGAGATGAGCTTGACGTTCCATTTTTGCCCACCAAGGAAGACCAGGATTACTTATGGAACAACATCGCTGATGTAGACTGTTTCTCCATCGGTGTATTACCTTACTTGGTCGCTAAGGCTACTGGTAAGAAGGTTGTTCCAGGCTTGGGTATCAATGAAGCTCTTCCATTACTTTTGAGTGCTGTCAAGGATGGTCGTCTTACCCTTGACGACATCGTTGAACGTTTCCACAACAATCCAGTGAAGATTTTCAACATTCCAAAGCAGGATGCCACTTCTGAAATCGACTTGGACAGATTTGTTTCTTCTACTACAAAGAATGTGGCTTCCATTTTCCAACACAAGAAATTGCAAGGTTCAGTTGACAGAGTGTTGTTGCATGGTGAAACTGTCTGTTTGGATGGTACTGTTCTGGCCGAAGCTTTAGGTAAGAATGAAGTCGAACCCAGAGCCAGATTTAGCTCCATCACCAACATTCCAGCATCTCCAGTTCCAAGAAAGGCTAGAGCCTCTTTCACTGCTGACTTGCGCCGCCCATCTCTCATCAAGGACTTACAAACACAACCATTGCCTACTGATTTTGAAAAGTTTGGTAAAGAGTTGGTTTCGCAGCCTCCAGCTGGTTCTTTGAGCGAAGGTAACGCTTTGGTGAACTACATCAGACATCACAACACCTTCTTGAGAAATTCTGTTTTGTCTGTCAAGGACCTCACCAGATCGGACATGCACTCATTGTTCACAGTAGCCCAAGAGATGAGGTTAGCTGTAGAAAGACAAGGTGTTTTGGACATCTTGAAGGGCAGAGTTTTGGCTACTATGTTCTATGAGCCTAGTACTAGAACTTCTTCTTCTTTCGATGCTGCTATGCAAAGATTAGGTGGAAGAGTTGTAGCTGTAGAATCCGGCTCTTCTTCCGTAAAGAAGGGCGAAACCTTGCAAGATACAATCAGGTCGTTGGCTTGCTACGCTGATGCTATTGTTTTGAGACATCCATCTGAAGAGTCGGCTGACATCGCTGCTAAGTACTCTCCAGTTCCAATCATCAACGGTGGTAACGGCTCCAAGGAACATCCAACCCAGGCTCTCTTGGACTTGTTCACTATCAGAGAAGAGTTGGGTACCGTAAACGGTATCACTGTCACATTCATGGGTGACTTGAAGTATGGAAGACCAGTTCACTCCTTGATCTACTTGTTGCGTCACTACCAGGTGAGAATCCAGTTGGTCGCACCTAAGGAGTTGGCTCTCCCAGAATCAATCAAAAACATCTTGATCGAAAGTGGCATTAGGGTAACCGAATCCGAAGAGTTGACTAAGGACATAATTGCAAGATCTGACATCTTGTACTGTACCAGAGTCCAGGAAGAAAGATTTTCTGACAGAGAACAGTACTTGAGATTGAAGGACACCTACATCGTCGACAACAAAATTTTGTCTTACGCCAAACAACACATGGCTGTTATGCATCCATTACCAAGAACTTCTGAGATCCGTGAAGAAGTTGACTTTGACCAAAGAGCTGCTTACTTCAGACAAATGAGATACGGATTGTTTGTCAGAATGGCACTTTTGGCCATGGTGGTTGGTGTTGACTTTTAAACTTGCTGCTACAATTGGGGAATTGTTCAGTTTCATTGATCATAAAGATCACAATATTAAACATCATCATTGTTCTTATCTTCTGTTATACTTTTCACGATTCAAAATTTATACATTAGAGCTATGGTTATGGCTGGGGCTTTCGGGGGAAAGCACCATCAGCTTAAACTAGACTCTTTATAAAATCTTAATATATTTGATTTGTAAAAATAATAGTTGGGTAGCTGTACTTAACGAGTAGCCATGTAACTTTAACAATTTAACGAAAGGAATGCTAGAGTAAATACGCTTCAGCGAAATTGAAATACTACACTTCCACTTCTTCATTATAGTATTTCTATTATATACACATTTAGTGCTGTTGATCCGTACTTCATAATCAAAACTAATCATAAAGTAGGTTCGATGTTCATACGTATATCGTAATCTTTATTGAACTTCTACTACTCGTTTGCATCTTTGATGAACATATTTGCTTCATCCTGGTCACTCCTGTCGCCATTCTGTGATTGCAGATGTCGTCCTTCCTGACGCCCAGAGTCTTGTACGTCTTCGTTGGCCTGAATCAAAGCTCTCGCTATTTCAATTTCGTCCCCACCAGCTCCATGGCTATAGCCTGTGACCTCGGGATCAATCTCGGGATTTCGCAGCTTGCTACTGTCAGAGTCCTGATAATTACTGTGATAATCACTCTGGTATTGTGGATAATGGCCAGCACCAGAGGCTGCTGCAGCTGCATACGACTGGTGCTGAGTATGGTGAGTTTGCTGCCCACGCGACTGCAGATGTTGTTGTGATCTCTGGGCCTCTTCTACAACCGCTATGAGATTATCGTCCAAGCCAGCCAAGTCATGACCCAAGAGACTTTCAGCATCATGTCTGTTGGAAGGAAGCTGATGCAACTGAGCCGCAGCCACCATGGCTTCGACTTCATCTGAAGGCCTAGATCTAAGTAAGTTGCGGGCATTCTGGCTTGATTGCTGGTAGATTTTATTGGTATTGCCTTCGCCAGAGACAGACCCGTTTCTGTGTCTACTGTGGCTGGTGCCATTGATCTTCTTCTGGGCTGTTGAAGTTCGTTTGAGCATCGATACGTCGCGAGAGGGATCTCTGCATTCGGCACAATTCTTAATGGCAGTGGCAACAGTGTCTTTTATTCTTGTCCAGTGGTACTTCTCAGTCACAATGGATGTTGTCTTGTTGATGCCTCCGTGGTTCGACAAGTGGACTTCGGTGCATATCTGTAGCTGTCTTACAGGATTACTCACAACTTCGCGACCCTTAAGCATCAACTTACCATTTTCCAAACTATAATGTGAAGCCGAAGAACGCAATCGAGACGTCTCCTGGCGGTCGGCCATCGCTGGGTATCTGCCTGTTTCCCAGTAGAACTTGATCTTGTCGAACCGATAAGCAC
>JAJMAP010000148.1:0-11665 GCA_030572695.1 Scheffersomyces illinoinensis | reverse complement strand
AAAATGGTGAATTATCCTCGACGTGTCCGCCAACGCCTGCTCTGAGCTACAGTTCACTGATTGTCTCAAGTTCTGAAGCGCCAGTTTCTTCCAGCAGCTCTGGAACACAATCTACAGATACTCCAGCATGTATTGTACAGTTTGATGCTTTGGCACTGAATACAGATGGCCCATTTGCTTCTATTGTTTTTGCTACTTTGAGTGGTGTGCAAATGTTCGCCATTGTTAGCAATGGACTTGGCAATGGAGTTACAGGAGACTTTATTTACTATCTGGAGTCTCAGAAGGTGTCATATATTAACACATTTTTGCAGATTTCTGAAGATTATTTCGTGGCAGCTGAAGATGAGTCCAGTGCCGTTGAAGGGTGGAGTATTGCAGAATATGAAGGTGGACGTGTTTTGAGTTTCGAAGGGCTAACGTCTTTTGAAGCTTGTAATATAGATGATTCTGGAGCTTATGCACTCAGAGACCCAAGATTAAATATCGGAGGGGCCGATTGTCTTCCTGTCTTTATACAAATATTGGAAGACCATTTTCAGAGTCTGTGTCCGGGAAGTCTTGCCAGTAGTAGTCAAACTTCAGTGACAAGTCTGTTGAGTTCTAGTCTCAGCATCGCACCAACAGTGACACTTTCAAGCGAGCAAGTTCAATCCTCTTTGCAGTGGACGTCATTGACGGAGTCCACCGAGGAAATTGATAATTCTCTGAGATTCTCTCTACTGACTCTATTGACTTCGACTTCTACCCCCTCGGCAACATCTGAATTCAGTTCTCCTATTCCAACTACATCTTCAGTAGTAGTTCCTCCCTCACCTGATATTTTCAAGTTGCTTGCAATCATAGACGGACTTTTAGCCTACATTGAAGCATTGTTAGTTGATCTTGAATCCAGCTTGCCTTTATTACACAAGAGAGAAGAAGTCTACATATTGGGTGTCAATCTTGGTGGACTGGAGGTTGTTTTCAATTATGATAAGGATTCTGGATATCTCAGATCGGACAATGGCTTATATGTTCAAGCACCAGATCCTGTAAGGGGAATCTATCTCGGACCAGATCCAGTCGCTGGATGGGGTTATGATGAAAATAACGAATTGACGTTTAATTCACAGTCGGCGTTCTTTAGATGTCCATATGGAGACGCAGGAGGATTCGTCCTCTCTCCTGTTAATGGTGGGAGCTGTATAAGTTTGCAATTGGCTGTTGTGACTCAAGTCGAAAATTCATCTTCTGGTACTGTTAGTACTTCTGACCAAAGAGATGGATCTACTACTGAAATTTCTACCTTAGAATATTCTTCTCTGGCATTGACTGAGAGTATTAACTTTGCTACGTCAGAATTTGTACTGCAAACTTATTTGGGCTATTCTAGTTTTTCCAACAGTTCCTCTATTGGCTCCTCTTCTGGTCTCACTGTGGAGACTTCTTTTGGTACTTCTGATGTTACTTCTTCTAGCAGTTCTGTTGGTACCTTAGATCGTTCTTTCGCGGACTCTTCTGAGACTGTACTGAATACTCCTTCCCATATTTCTTATCGTTCTACTTCTGGTACTTCAGCTGGTACTATTTTTACTGGGATATCTTCTAGTGATGCTCCTACAAGAGTTTCTTCTGGTTCTTATTCAGTTGGCGATATTGAGAACTCTGAACCTTCTGTTGGAAGTTCGTTTGAAGGCAATTCTATTGTTTCCAATACAGGTTCTCATTATCCAATCACTAAGTCGGTTACGCCATCGGCTGTTTCATCCTCTCAGTCTCCTGTTTCAAAGACCACTTCTTACAACTTCCAATTGACAGCTACTGCGTCTGCCCCAAATAACTTTGAAGAATTGGTCCTTGCTCAAGGTAACAATTTGATATTAGATGTTGCAACAGGTGCTGATTTTGAATTGAGGCTTCCTGAAGGTTTTCTTACTGTTAACGGCTTGTACGTCCATGCTGATGCTATGGGATTCTACCTTAGTTCTGTTCCATTTAGCGGATTCTCCTTCGTTAGTGATCCACTTTTGGAATTTAATGGTCAACTGGACTTCTACATTTGTCCAACTTTGGACGTTCCATTACAGCTTACGAAGGTTGATCCAGGATGTATGCTCGGCTCATTGCTGCTTATTTTAGGAGGATCGTCTAGCGCATCTTCACCAAGTGCAAGCTCCCAAAGTAAGCTGGCTGTTACAATTGACTATACACTGAGTGCAGGTCCATTCACTACAGCTACTATTACAAGTAGTGAAGTTGTTATAATAACCGGCTGTCCAAGCTCAGTGACTAATTGTCCTAATAGATCTACCAGAACTGTCACCATCCCAAAGACCTTTGTCACAACATATTGCCCGGCATCTGAAAATCAATTCAAGACCATTACGATTGAAACTATATCGAATGAAGTAGTTACAGTGATCAAATGTCCAATGTCTGAAACTAATTGTCCTGTCAAAACAACGGAAGTGTCAACTATTCCTCACAAATTGAATTTGTACTCAGTTGTTTCTATTAATGTCATTACGACAACCTTCACATCTGTTGAGACTTGGGCATGCACCGAGAACTGTTTGCACAACCAGCCATCTGTTCTTTTAACGCATGTATTGACCTCAACTATCGAAAGCACTCCCCAAGCTACTGGTGGTGAGGCAGGCAATGGAGAAGTAGAAGTTTTTGGTATTGGTAACACCAATTCAGAACCGGTTTCTCCTATCGTATCCTCTTATGACCAGGTTTTCAGAATATCGGAGACAGGCAATTCTGCAAGTGCTGAAACTAGCATGATTACTCCAAGCGATACATCATTTGTTTCTCAAAAAACAAATTCTCCAGAATCAATATCTGCACCAACTACAGCTTGGACTGTTGAAGCACTAGGAAATGCCGCAGGCAAGATTACTGGAACTGTTGGATCTATAATTATTATGATGGTTGTCTACTTCTTCTAACGTAGTTCGAGTTTATTGGTTTAGTATTTTTTTCTTCCTGGAATAATTGGTTTCAAAGAAACAGAGTATCCTAGTTTGAAATTTTTTTGTAATTAGCTTCAAATAATAAATTGCAATTGACATTTATGAAAACGAGACCGTATTTCGAATTCCTTTTAATTTTGAAATGTAAAGTTTATCAATGCATTCACTGTATTGCAGAACAAAAAACTGAAACACGAAAAAAAAATTGATTGAGAGATTCCATTTTTGCAACTTGCCTATCAGCTGAAAGGCAATAAATTTTAACCATTTATTAGCATGCCATGAATATTTAAATGGCGTTTAAAACATTCTAGTAATCTTTCTCTTACTAATTTAACTTTTCTTGAAACAACATCAAAGTGGTTGCAAAATGGTCTGTTCTACAGTGCAATTCGAAGACTGGACTTGACACAAAGTAAGAACATCGACTGCACCTAAAATACGAGTCAAAACATAATATGTTCGAATTTTCGCCCAGTCTATTCCTCACAGTAGAGGATTCAACACAATGCTACGCCTACTTGGCTATGAGCATTCGTGTAAAGTTCGCAGGATAGTACAGTATAGTAGATTAAACCCCAAATTGGTTCTGTCGCAAATACGTCTAAACTCATCAAAGAACAAGAATTTGAACTCACTAAATTCAAGACCAGTTTCACAGAAAGTCGATTTTCCTTCTTTAGACTTAAAATGGAGCGCTAAATGGAGAATGCAATCTCCAACAGGAGCTCTTCATCCTACAAAATATTTAGTACAGTGGTTTTACTTTTTATTCGAACCGAGCGCAGGAATAGGTTCGTACCGACTGGTGCAGAATATTAATATACAAAGGACGTTACCAGTCAACAATTCCAACTGGTCTACGGAAAACATCACCAAAATCAGCCACTGAATACCACAATGAGGGAATTGTTTTACGCTACATCTTATTATACTATATCAGCTATCTCTGTCCCACTCGGTCGATAGACATTTTTCAGAATGTCCTCTTCTCTACCTCTGCCACATAATCCATCTCGCAAAGAGGCTCGCGGAATTATCTTCCAAATACGGATAACCGAAAAGTACTTCTCCAGGTTTAAAAAAACCAGGGAGACTTTATTAATAGACTTCTAATCCAGCAAACACAATTGGAAACTTTGCTTCTTTCGATAAACCCCTTCTATTTCTCAATATGATAGCTTTGCCTCTGGACAATTACAACACAACAACACCCTTGTGGAAGAGAAAATCGGTAGGTGCAATCGGAGCAATTGTGGCTCTCCTATTGGTGCTTTTCAGTACTGACCTCTACAGCCATCTCAAAGTTGCTCTTCTTCCATTAGACACCTCGGACTCGTTGTGCCCC
The DNA here is from genome assembly GCA_030572695.1 of Scheffersomyces illinoinensis. NCBI lineage: Eukaryota > Fungi > Ascomycota > Pichiomycetes > Serinales > Debaryomycetaceae > Scheffersomyces > Scheffersomyces illinoinensis. Next base: position 7,357 of record JAJMAP010000148.1, on the reverse strand, counting down.
TTGTATGAGCCAATTTTCCCAAAGTCGTTTTCTCTGGACAATTCGACTGTTCTCGACATTTTGTATGGAGAATATTTCAGAAATGCCTCTATTGCCAAGTTGGCAGGAGCCATTCAAGTAGATACGCAAATCTTTGACAACCAGCCAGATGTACCAGACTCGCCGGAGACATGGGCAAAATTCAAAAAGTTCCACAAGTACTTGGAAAAGACGTTTCCCATCGTCTACAAGAACTTGCAAGTTGAAAAAGTCAACACCTACGGTTTGGTCTACTTCTGGAAAGGTTCTAACGAAAGCTTGAAACCTTTGATGTTAACTGCTCACCAAGACGTGGTTCCAGTTCAGGAGGATACACTTCAAGATTGGACTTATCCTCCATTTGAGGGCCATTACGATGGTGAATTCATTTACGGTAGAGGTGCTGCTGACTGTAAGAACGTGTTGATCTCCATCTTGGAGACGATAGAATTGTTGTTGGAGAAGGGCTACGAGCCACAGAGGTCGGTCATCGCCGCATTTGGCTTTGATGAAGAAGCTTCAGGTGTGGTTGGTGCTGCTAAGATCGGTCAGTACTTGGAAAAAACTTATGGTAACGATTCTATGTATGCCATTATCGATGAGGGTCCAGGCTTGATGCTTGACCCTCTCACCAAGACCATATTGGCTGCTCCTGGTACTGGAGAAAAGGGTTATATCGACATTGATGTTGAATTGACTACTCCAGGTGGCCATTCTTCCGTTCCTCCTGACCATACCTCCATTGGTATTATTGGAGAATTAACCTATTTGATAGAAAAGGATCCTTACTCTCCACTCTTGACTTCCAAGAATCCAATCTTGAGCTACATGCAATGTGCAGCTCTTCACGACCCTTATGACAACATCCCTAGATACTTGAAGGGTGCAATCTTGAGAGCTGCTCACGATAGATTTGCAAACTCTCGGGTGGTCAAGGCAATGCAACAAAGCAAGCTCATGAAGTACTTAGTACAGACGTCTCAGGCTATAGATATTGTGAAAGGAGGTGAAAAGGCCAATGCCTTGCCTGAGCATGTCAAATTGTTGGTCAATCACAGAGTCAATATCGACTCTTCTCTTGATGAAGTCAAACAGCGTTTTGTTTCTAGAGTCGTAGAAGTCGCAAAAAGGCATAACTTGGCTGTAAAAGCTTTTGGTGAGTTGGTTCTTGACACCAAGAATAGCTCTGGTGTATTTGTACTCAATTCTCAAACGCCGTTGGATATTGCTCCAGTGACTCCTTTGAATGACAACGTGTGGAAATATCTTGCAGGTGTTACCAGACATGTCTTTGAAGACTTGGTATTCCCTGATATCGGGTATCCAATAGTTACTTCTCCTTCTATAATGACTGGAAACACTGATACTAGGCACTACTGGAACTTGACGAGAAACATCTTCAGATACTCACCTCTTTTTACCAGCGATATGATCCATGACACTAATATTCATAGTGTGGATGAAAAGTTGAAATTTGACACTCACTTGCAGTTGACAGCGTTTTTTTACGAGTATATTCAAGCCGTAGATACTGCCGAGGCTGATAACGTGAACTAGATATAATATAGTTTTTACTGGTATGAAATATGAATATTTAAATAGTAATATCTTAATTAGAGAATATTGGACGTCATTACATAGCAACTTTGGTATAAATTTCTTGATATTAAATAGAATGCCATTGAAGATTGCTACTACAGTGATTTCAGAACTTCCCAGTCTGAAGTTGGCTCTAGTACTTTCTAAATGAGATATATATTCGTTTATATATAATACACGGTTATGTGTTTGATTCTAAAATACAGAGATCACCAGATCTCGCCTTGTGGCTATATGACTTTCGAGCCCGAAAGAGGTTTGCGATGTGGAATGGAATGTGAGATTTCGTTTTCAGTGTATTATGAACATTAGCACATTAAGAACACTTGAAATACTGAAAATCAGTTTTAATTCTGGCAGATTCAGCGTTTCTGAAACATTCTAGTTGATCTCCTTCTTTTCCAATGGATTGTAACGCAAGAACTTCTCGATCAAATCAACATGGGTCAACACCATTCTTCTACAACAGTATCTCTTCAACTTCAACTTGTCCAAAGCATCTCCTTCGGTCATGGATTCATCCTGCAAATATTCCAAGTAGGTTTCCCACTTGTCTCCAACAACCTTGCCGCACGAGAAACAACGAATAGGAATGATCATCTTGGTGAATGGAGAATGCCAGATCAACCGCAAGAATGACAAATATATCTCTATTTCCTATTCAATCGCTTTCGTGGTTGAAAAATTGAGGTATCACGTGACTCATCTCATCGATGAAAAAAATTTAGGATTGTGCTTAACTATACGATTTTTCATTTACTTAAAGATCTCGATTTTGCATTCATTTTCTTTGTTTTTTCCTAGCAAAGTCTGTGAACATGTCTTCGTTATCTTCGTGGACGTGCTCCATGGCTACGGGAGGTAGACCTGCCTTTCTTGCCAATTCCAGTGCTGCCTCCAGTGTATTCCTGAGCGATGGCAGGTTCAATATTGTAGCATCATCACATCAAATCCGAGTCTACTTTATTTCCACCAGAAGATGTGTACGCAGCATCGATGTTGACCTTCTGGATATGTGTGATCTAAAGTTGGATCCATCGAACGACAGTAATGTGCTTATTTTCCATAGTCTGGGTACAATTTCTACTATCAACTGGAAAGACAAAGTAATGGAGCCTATACTATCAACCACGAACTTGCAGGTTGAATATCCCCTTTTGTCTGTTTTGTTGGTGCTGAAGGATGCTTACTATGTAGTTTTGGGCAAAAAGGACAAGAAATCGGGAATTTCACCTCATACTCGTTACATTCACAGAATAGAGAGAGCCACATTGAACTCTACTAATTTGGCCGATATCCACAACAGCATAAAGTATGCCGTTTCCATAGATAGTACTAAGGTAGCCTTTGTTACTTCTGACCACGAAATCGTGTTGATTGACTTAGTAGAGGTTTTTAGAAATGATCAAACTGAAGTCGAATCTGAGTCGGACAACCGAACTCAAATTTCTACAGAGACGATAAAGTTCCCGTTCAAGTCGGCTATAACCTCCGTGGCGGTTTCTAACGACTCTACTATTGCCCTCGGGACATCTGCGGGAGCTATCCAGATTCTTTACGGGGGGTTGGCTAGCGAGAAGCCACAGCGTTTGTTGAAATGGCACATTGACCAGGTAAGATCTTTGCATTTTACTCCAGATAACAACTATTTACTTTCTGGAGGTCTTGAAAAGGTGTTGGTATTCTGGCAGTTGGAAACAGACAAGACGCAATTCTTGCCCAGATTGAATGGCACCATCGACAAAATATCCATTGACCGTAACAAAAGTGATTACTATTCCTTGTTATTGAATGTTTCGTCTGCCAAAATCATAGAGGAGTCTGTTTCAGAAGAAGAAAACAACTACGAGATCTTGGTAGTTTCGTCAGTAGACTTGGTATCAAGGTTGTCAGTGAATACCATCAGACCAAAATTCTCCAACAACGTGAAGACGACGTTGGCTAAGACCAAGAAGAAGTACGCCAAATCTGAGAATAATTTCGACAAGTCCAAGTTAAGACATGACTACTCTTCTGTCTTCGAAGTGCATCCCAAGACCAAGAATCTCTATTTCCCCAATGAATCCATAATTCAGGCTTTTGACTTGGTCAAGAATGAGCAGTCCTTTATTCAGAACGCTGCTCCAACTTTACCCACTGGTAAAGTTAGATCCGAGACCAAGCTCTTAGATCCTCTGATCTCGTTGCTCTCTTTCACAAACGATGGTGAGTGGATGTGCACTTTTGATAGTGTTTCTACTTCAGAAATAGATAACTTGTTATCCAAAGACGATAAGCAATATGCATTAAAATTCTGGAAATTCGTCGAGTCTAATACTGGCAACAAAACGGAATCTGCAAACTCATCGTCCAACAAGACTGGATATTGGGAGTTGTCTACCAAGATCATCGACCCTCACGGGAACTTGAATCCGATCTTGGCCATAAGCGCAGCACCAAGCTCCTACTTTAATGGACAGGCTATCTTAACTGTAGACAATAAGGGTGGATTAAGAATATGGAGACCTAGTGCGCCCAAGGAGATCTACCAAACTGTAGGTAAAAATGGACCTAGGAGCCAACAGACCGCTTGGACTTTAAGAAAATCTAGACCCAGTGGAGCCCTCACAGCTGAGGCTGTTGCTGTGTGCTGGTCTGAAGATAGCTCCGTTATCTTCTTGGGTCATGAGAGCACGGTACTTGCTATTAATTCAAAGACTTTTGAAGAGTTGCCTGAATCAGTTTTCAAGGTCCCAACTTTGTCGGGGTCTAGGATCAGATCTTTGTCTATTGTAGACAATAACTTAATTGTATTATCAAAGACCAGAATATCGTCTTTCAATTTGCTTACTGGTGAGTTCAACGAATTGGTCGCAAAGGTCAATACCACCTATGGAGGTAAACATACGATCGCTGTAGATATTATCAACAAATTGATTTGTTTGGCAGTCAACTACTACAACGACGAAGGTGATTTTGAAATCAACTCGAAGGTTTTGATTTTCAAACCAAACCAATTAAAGCCATTATACTCTCACACTCACAAGCAGGGTATTTCGTCTATCCGCTACTACAACTCGTCGTTCGTCTTTGTAGATTTGAACTCCAGAATTGGTATAATCCAACCAACCTCGACCTCGCCTATTCTGTTAGCTGGTAACGATGATGACTTGGCCAAGGATATGAACAACATGTTGATAAACGCTCAAGCAACAGCTGACTTAATCAACAACAGAAACCTCAATACTAATACAAACTCTAATGTGTCGTCATCGCAAGATATTGACGAAAGTTACGAGTTTAATAGAGTTATAGACCTCAATACCTTCCAGCCCCTCTTCGAAAAGTCTGATAGTGCTTCTGTGGAGACTTTGTTTGATCTTATTGTCAAAGTCCTCAAGTAGCTGTCCAAATAGCATAAATAGCATTTAACTACATAAATCTGTATAATACAAGAACTAGAAGTAATTCGTTAATTTGTATCACTATATGTACAGATAAATAGGTCGTAAAATACAAAATTCTGAAAGAGAGTCTGTAGAAGACTTTACATAAGACGTGACGTTAAGGTATAGACAATTACTTTCCCCAATTGAAGATTGATGAGCCACCAGTCTTTTCGTTCTTAACGATACCAGTCGTTTTGGTTCTTTGAATTGCTAAAACACTTTCAATCTTGCTTAAGGCATTCTCATACAAGTCCTTTCTCTCCTGTAATTCAATGTGCTTCTTGATTCTGGGGTCTTCTTTAGCAAACTTTTCGATTTCTTCCTTGCTCAAGTTGTTGAAGAATTTCATATCCAATTCTCTGGGAAAATTGTAGTAGAAATCACTAAGCAATTCTACATTCAAGAAAAGGATGGAAGTAGAAGTAACTTTTGAGGCCACAGCATCTAAGAAAATTTCCGGACACTGGTACTTGTTTTCTTTCTTCTTACACTTCTTAGAATTTTTGACGAACAGGTATCTCATCTTAAGCAAGGAAAGTCTATCTTTCAAGAAGATAGCATCCTGACCTCTCTGGATCAAACTCGGAGAGAAACCAAGTGCTTCTGGCGAATTGAAGTCAACATCAGTAGTCTGTTGTTGTTTTAGTCTTTCCAAATACGATACAACCTGTTGGAGTTTTCTGCCTCCAATCTGCTTCTTCAAGTTATTGTACACCTCGTCACATTGTCTAATTTCTTCTTTTAACAATCTTACGGAATTTTCCTTGCTGGCTTGCCATTCTCTGTCTTCGATTTCAATCTCATACTTGTATGGTTTTATACAGTTTTCAACCTGGTCAGCAGTCGAGTAGTATTTGGCGCCTAAAACTGTCTTGGCCGCTTCGCTGACAGCATTCTTTGCCATAGGATGATTCTTCAACTGAGTGTTGTCTACTAAGTTCTCTATTTCCTTAAGTAAGGCATTTGTTACAAGACTTGTTGAAATTCTGCCAACACCCATTTTGGTCAACGAGCTTGTAGTTAGGTCCAATTTCTTATGCCAGTATATGTCGTCATCGATGTTCGTGATCTGAGAAAGTTCTTTCAAATTTGGTTCAACAATGGCATTTTGATTTTGCTTCAAGTTGAAAGGCTTATTCCAGTATCTTTCAGCAAGTAGGTCTAACACTTTCTGGTCGAGTTCGTTCTTCAATAACGACTTCAACTCACGACGTGAGAATTCGTGGCTCAAATCTTTTGTGGCCAACTTTAGCATGTCGATATTGTTGGCCAAATACATCTCAGGTGTAAGAGGACGATCATTGAATTCTACTTTGAACTGATATGATGTCTCTTCTAGGTCTTGCTGGATTGCCAAATGTGTTGGTGCCAATGATGCTGCCATCGATTTCTCAAGAACCTTCATGAGTTTCTTCTTTAAGTTTCTGGTTCCAGTTGTAGTGCCGTAGAAATCTTCTTTGTTTTCCTTCAAATAGCTATGCTCAAAATTTTGTTGTGCTACATAAGCCTGGTACCCTGAGATGGCCTTCCTCGAGAATAAGCCAGATCCACCTTTAGAAGTGGGGGGAGCCTTCGTTATCACGCCCACATAGCCCATCTTTAGTGGGTACTTCTTATTAGTCAAGATCTTGGTAGCTCTCTCAGGATCCACTAAATCAATCTTGGTAACTACCCCTATCGTTCTTTCACCTCGGGGATCTGCAGATCTTGAAGCTCTTAAGGCACTGGAATTTGCCAAATCGACATCAGCAGCAGATATGGCCAAAATGATGTTAGGAGCTTCCAAGTATCTATCACAAAGCTTGCGGATTTTCTGTTTCAACTCCAACGGCTGGTCAGCAGCTTCCACTTGGATATAACCAGGTAAATCTACAAGCGACAAGTCGGGAACTCTAGGCGATCTAATCGTGATCTGAATTGGATCACTGGAAATACAGTCTTTTTCAGGAACCGCCAAATTTAAATCGAGCAAAATCTTCTGTACTTGTTCAAAATCAGTCAAGTTGTGCATCTTCAATGCGGGAAACTCTGCTACATCAGCAGCAGCTTCTGGCGTGTTGATCAATGTCATTTCGATCGGTCTTCTTGTAACCATATTTGAACCCTTGGGCAAGAACTCTTGGCCCACTATTGCTTCCAAAACAGACGATTTTCCGCTTGATTGAGAGCCAATTACTACGATAGACGGCAAACGTAATCCGTCATGATCGATGGACGCAAGCAAATTTCTGATTTCGATCATTTGTCGGGTCAAATTGAGCATTTCGTTGCTGGTTTCGTCGTTTTCCAAGTCATCGTCGTCATCGTCATCA
>JAJMAP010000147.1:0-12451 GCA_030572695.1 Scheffersomyces illinoinensis | reverse complement strand
CTATCCAAAAGAAGGATATCCAATTGGCCAGAAGATTGAGAGGTGAAAGATCCTAAGTGGTCGGTGTCGGGAACAAACTTCAATTCGTATTCTGATTCTTTTCAATATTCATTTTGTATAACGACTGTATATTAGTATTAATGTATTAATCATGAGATTATCTTTGAGTTTGTTGTAGTTTGTATTTTGATTGCAAATTTTGGATTTGGATTTCGCTACTGCATAAAAATAATGCGAGTGAATATGTACCACAGTCCCATACATAAAAATATGTTTTCACACCTATATCCATTTTAGATATCACCGATACACCTCAAAAGTTTCAAGAGTAGATAGATACTTATATAATTCGAAACTCTGCTGTGACACTCTCTCTATCGTCGCTTATCTCGTTTAGTCCGGGAATTTAGGTGGCATTACATTATAGCATACGTTGTTTTTAAATCTATTCTCTATGTCTCTAGAATGGATACACTTCGGGTTCACTCCCCAAACCTGCCTTCTCTTGCTCTTCGGCCCTCTTCTCCAAGTAGGGCAATAAAATGTCCTTATACTTATGATATCCTCTGTATTCCTCTACATCGTCTGACCAACTGTTGATACCGTTCAACAAACGACGGGGAATATGGGGTTCGTCACATAATTCTGTAATAGGAATGAAGTAGGTCCTGATAGTAAACACAACTCCTCCACTGATGGGTAAACGACGCAAACTCTGTCTTTCACTTCTAAAATACAACTTGTCTATTTCAGATGCCACCTGGGCCGTGTACCAGCCTCCAATCTCTTCTACATCTTCACGACCAATGGAGTCGGACCAGCCCAAGTTGTCATCAGTTTGAATAAAGTAATTATTTCTCACAACAGGCTTATCTACCGTCAAACGGCGAAAGAACTTTGTCATTCCCATCTTCAAATTGGTGTCGTACTTAGGCACATCACCGCTGGTATGGATCTCGTTAAGCTTCATCTGGAACTTATCTCTCAACCTCCAGAATCCAGCCAATGCAATCGCTCCAGCTTCCAAGGAGTAGTTACCATCTTCATGTTCAATCATGATGGCCAAGTCGTCCTGGGTAAACATAGCAGCTAGCTTCATAGGATCGTCATGGTGTCCAGGACGGAAATCATACGATTCGCCCGTTTCCAAATTATCCATCCCAATATCTGTAGCTTTGAATAATGCAGGGTATCTAGCTGGTAAATATCTCTTGAACTCGTCCAACAACTCGTAGGCTGAAGCAGTAGCCAAGGGCGAAGTGGCATACAACTCATCACCTCTTTCTTTAAACCTGTCCAATTTGTTATTGTGGTAGCGCAACCATTGGTTGTCCAATTCAATCCAGCTGTCCCACTCCATGTTTCTGATACCCATTGTAACAGTATACTTATGCTTGAACGCACGATATGGCATGGGCTTAGTCTTCTTGAAATCCCAGTACTTGAAAGGCTCTGGTGTAGGGGTCTTGAAGTCATAGTCTGGAGTCCATTTGCCCCACACCCTGTTAATAATGTTGGCTTTTTTAGGTTTCAAAGTAACAATATTCTTGCTCTTGCCGTTCTTTTGATTTCTCACTATCAAAGTTAATACCGAAATTACTATGCTTGCCAATAAAATGTTGAACGAAGTCTCCGATGAGCCATTTGTAAAGTTAGAGTAGGCAACATATTGCTGCCTGTAGAGGGAAACTAGAAGGCCCCCATCGGCGAAACTGGTATTAACTTCCATTGCGCTGTCTGTTGTCTATCCACCTATTTGTAAAAACCATACCGATCTGAATACGATTCAATCCCCTATATATAGATTTATATGTCTAAATTTATTGGGTGTGAAATATGTGTAAGGTTCCGTATAGGTGCGCCTAATCAGGAAAAAATTTGCAGACTAAATCGTTGATAAGATTTCCCGACTGTATATTCTCATAAATTATCCCAGTCTTTACTATGCCCTAATTAAGAAACTAAATGAATGCTGTACAAGTGGTCAGTTTTGGTTGTAAAGTCGGATGAATAAGCCTGTATTAATCATCATCTAATGCTCATATGTCAATTGTGGATCTTAATGGAGCAGTTGGTTCCACATAAGATTGTCAGTTGCACACGGTTGCGAAATTTATCAATATATGTAAGTTTAATTATTTCACCTTTGATGTACCAATGGAAGTGGCTGTGACTAAGTACTAAAGGATTATCTTATGCTGGTGGTAGGAAGGCAGAAAACAACATCGTTTGTAGTAAGTTCCAGATCAACATATAGTATACTATGTACTTGTGCTGGTGTCCAGTTAATGAGGCTACATACCAATAGCTCAATGGTAGGAAGCTGGTTATTCTCACCAATATCTGGACGTTCCAGAAGAAAACTCCGCCTACGATGACAACGGAGTTTACCACCAACCATGGCAATACTTTTTTGAGAGTTGGTAAACGGCTCCAGAAATATGCGATGCTCAACCCATGAATCGCTATGACCGGAAGAGCTATGAGGAAGTTGGGAATATTATTAGGAGACCAATATTGCAAAAATCCTACACCCCAGTATTTATTCTGGGCATAGGAGAAAAGAATGGGAAGAGTATTGTTGCACCATTCTCCTCGTTGGGGACAGAATGTTCTGTATGCTTCGAAATTGGACCATAAAAATGATAAGAATAACGACCCTCCAGATAGTATGGGCCACACAGCTTCTTGTGAAACTCCAACTTCAAACAAGTCCATCAAATACGGTATTCCAAGTAGTAAACTGTTTGCACGTATAGTATAGTTCACAGCAGCAAGAACCCCTGAGAGTAGATATATCGGCTTTGATGTGATGGATTTGGTGTTGTTTCTCGTTGGATCTTGAGGATTCACTGCAATGTCGTAGGCTAGTATCTGGGCTAGACTGAGTGCATTATTGGCATTTTCAGAGTAGCTGGCAGTCAAGAAGATACCTGCCGGAGCAATGATCATTAGTAAGGAAGAATGCAATGCCATTTTTGAATCATTTTTAAAAAACCGAAGAGTGAGTACATACAAAAGTATAACTGAAAAAAAATGTAAAGAGTTGGAAATCACCAAGCTCACAAATAGCTTTTCATAGTAGCCACTTCCTCCGGCCGGGAAGTTCCTGATGAATTTCAACCAGTTAGGACAAAATACATACTGGTGCTCGTATTTAGGCCCGTTGACAAACATGGAGTTGAAGTACACAGAGTCCCAAACGATGAATCTATTGAGAAGGTGTGTTAGCACATTGCCATAGGGGGACTTGGTCTGGCTCACTATGATTTCTGATGAAGTATCAAATTGGGCTGGTGTGAAATAGAGAAGAGTCAATTGGAGAGACTTGAGCAATATAAACGTGGCAAGTAATTTGCCAAGTGGTATTGTAGACATTCTTGTCGAGATCAGAGCATCCACTGAGAATTTCCTATTGATCTGGTAGTTTTAATCCGAAATGCAAAACACATTGATCTAGTGAAAAATCAGTACAGGCCAAGTTGACTTATGTAAGTTTCTCTGAATTGTTATGTAATCTCCAGGAATAAATAGCCTGGAAATGACATTACGAAGCAGACCCACGAATTACTAGTTTAGTGGCCCCTTTTAGGTATGTCTCGAGTCTTTATTCGTATACGCTAAATTCATATCTTCTTTCTGTATGTACATTAACACAAGCTAAATTTGAGGCATTACACCACTTCTAACTTAGCATAGAAATTGGGTGCAAAATCTAATTCGCAGCAACTTCTGCGGCTAGTAGGCTATAGACTTATGAAGTTATTTCTTAGCAAATTGAGCAGCAAAGGAGTCGATTATACCAACGACAGACTGAGGGTTGGACAAAGTGGTGATGTCACCCAATTGGTCTTCTTCGTGGGCAGAGATCTTTCTCAAGATTCTTCTCATGATCTTACCAGATCTGGTCTTTGGCAAATCGGCGACAATGATGACGCTCTTTGGGGCTGCGAAAGGTCCGATCTCCTTTCTGACGGTCATGATCAATTCCTTTCTCAAGGCAAAGGCTTCGTCACTGGTTTCCTTGCCAGCGATCTTGTCGAGGTACTCGTTCTTAAGAGCAACGTAGGCAACTACGGCTTGACCAGTTAAATCGTCGGTGATACCAACCACAGCAGCTTCAGAGACACCGTTGTGTTCGATGAGGGCAGCTTCTATTTCAGCAGTAGACAATCTGTGACCAGACACATTGACGACGTCATCGACTCTACCTCTAATCCAGTAGTAGCCGTCGTGATCTCTAGCAGCACCGTCACCGGTAAAGTAGTAGCCTGGGTATGGGTTCAAGTATGTGTCCATGTACTTGGTGTGGTTGTTCCAGACAGATCTAGCCATAGATGGCCAAGTGCTCTTGATGGCAAGAACACCTTCGATGTCATTACCTTCGAGTTCGTGGCCGGAAACTGGGTCGATAAGAGCAGTCTCGATACCAAAGAATGGCAAAGAAGCTGAACCAGGTTTGTTTGGAGTAACACCGGCAATTGGAGCAATGAAGTGTGAACCAGACTCAGTTTGCCAATAGGTGTCGGAAATGTGACATCTACCTTGACCAACGTGTTCGTTGTACCATTCCCAGATATCAGGCGAGATAGGTTCACCGACAGAACCCAAGGTTCTCAAAGAAGACAAGTCGTACTTCGGAATCTCTTCCTCGCCGCTCTTTCTCAATAATCTGAGGGCAGTAGGAGCAACGTAGAAGTGAGTAGCCTTGTGCTTTTCGACGATTTGCCAGAATCTACCAAAGTCTGGGTAGGCTGGGGTACCTTCAAAGACGATTGTTGGGATACCGAGTGCCAAAGGTCCGTACAAAGCGTAGGTGTGGCCAGTAATCCAACCGACATCACCAGCAGTGAACAAGATATCTTCTGGGTGGACGTCGAAAATGTACTTGGTGGTCATGGCAGCACCTAAGAGGTAGCCCCCAGTGGTGTGGACAACACCCTTTGGAGTACCAGTGGAACCAGATGTATACAACAAGAATAATGGGTCTTCGGAGTTGACTGGAACAGGAGGCAAGTAGCCTGAGAACTTGGCGGTTTCTTCATCCCACCAGAAATCTCTACCCTCTTCCACTTCAATATTTTCATTTCCAGTTCTCTTGAAAACAAGCACTTTTTCTACAGTAGGGCAGCTCTTCAAGGCTTCGTCGCACAACTTCTTGATGTTAACGGTCTTACCACCTCTTCTACCTTCGTCACAGGTAATAAGAGCCTTACAAGAAGCATCGTTGACTCTGTCTCTGATGGAACCAGAGGAGAAACCTGCAAAGATAACCGAGTGGATGGCACCTAATCTTGCAACAGCGAGCATAGCAATGATAGCTTGAGGAGTCATTGGCAAGTAGATAGCTACGGTATCACCCTTTTTGATGCCCCAGCTCTTCAACACACCAGCCACCTTGGAGACTTCTCTCAACAACTCGGCGTATGTCAACTTGTAGGAGTCCTTCTCTTCGTCAGCTTCGTAGATGATAGCAGTCTTGTCTGGAGTTGCGTAGGCCCATCTGTCTACACAGTTATAGGAAGCGTTCAATTGGCCGCCAATGAACCAAGCAACGTCACCGTTCTTCAAAGAACCAGACTTGACCTTGTCGAAGTCTCTGTCCCACGACAATAATTCCTTGGCCATAGGACCAAAGAATCCCTCAGGGTCGGCGATGGACTTCTGGTATAATTCTTGGTACTGTTCGATGGAGGTGATATGGCCAGGACGGGGCTGTTTATCAAAGAACTCTTTAGGAGTGGGTCTTGGGGTGACACCATTGGCCTCGTGGACGACTTGGTGTTGTGGGGTAACAGTCATATTAATGGGGGAATAAATAATGTGTCAGTGAAACTGGTAGATCTGTAATCTGAAAATTTGCTTTAGAAAATTATCTGTACCTTGAGTCTGGGGAAAAACTTCGTTGGCTAGCAAACGAAGAATGCACGAACAAAAGGAGAAAAAGTGTAGTTAATCTAAATTGAAGAGAAAACTTTCAACTATATCATTAATGTTAGTAGATACTCCAGTGTTTTCAGGATGTCTTTATAATGTCACCAGTTTAATAAATCTGACATGCTGGCCAGAATCAGCGAATACAATTGGTTAGCGTATGGCGTATGAAGTATCGTGATTACTATGAAGTTGGCTCGGCGATTGGAACTGGGCTTAATCTTGTCTACTAAATACGAGTCTCGCGATCGAATGACGCAGCAATGGCACCATCTAGAGGGAAGACGGGTATTCGTTCTTAGTCCGTTTCGAAGACTCCGCGGAAGTATGAATTGTTCCTTGAATGGACGTTTATTGCCCCACTATTGGAGGTATTTTGCGGGCGAGAAAAAAATAATATCGGATGGATCTCTGAGCACTGCGAATGGTAGAGAGAATTCATCAAACTGATGGACAGAAGGAAGACAAACAGGGAAGAAAAAAGTCGTGGAACTTACTCTATGGTCAATGGCAATTGCACGAGATCAGGCAAAAGTAGAGGCTACGAGACCACGAACGAAGTTGGGAGGTTTGTAGAGCTAAAGAAAACTAGCACGTCTTTCACGGATCGATGTGTGATTTTTTTCAGCAAACGGGACCTATCCACTATATATACGGTGAGCGCATACCAGACCTGGTTCCGCTCACTTACGCTACTGTATACGAGCTGGAGCATCTAAACACGAAACTGTTGGATTTTTTGTTGAATTCTGAAAAAAAATTATCACTTTCCGACGCGACACAGGAACAAGCAAAGCACATCCTTGGGTATGGACGACATACACACACATCTGTAACCAAGAGAAAGTTCCTTTGGTCCAGCGCAACTCCGAGACGCCAACTTCCGAGTAGCAGCGGGTATTCTGGGGAAACGGACTAGTTTTAGAGCAGATATGGTGCTAATCTCCCATTCGTGCCTGTAGTCCGAAATTGAAAAATTGGAAACTGAAAAATTGCTCGGAGTCTCAAAGATAGGCGATTGGACTGGAAAGCAAATGTGGTGGCCCAATGACAAGCGGTGAATTCGAAACGGTTTCGGAGTGGCCGACCAGGCATGTGTCTTTCTATGATGAACCCCCAGTGTGTAGTCCGTTCACATTGTAGTTATTCGACAAATTCACAGTGTGTCAGTACTGTAACTAATCTGGTACCGTACTATTTTGTAGCACTATTTACTGGACTATTTTCTAAAGTACGGGGCCTATCTGCTCTTCCAGATTTACGTACTCGACCATTTCTTACGCTACAGCTCACACTCTGTCTCGCCTAATTTCTCCAGACTTCGACACCTATATATACTTTTCTCTACTCGTGGCATTCTACTAAGTCCGTGAAAGATCTCTGGTTATTTCCGGACTCATCTACTGTCTTTTGGGCTCATTCTGTGTCTCTGCTCAGGCTTGATTCGAAGCTAGAAAAATTGTTGGTTACTGCGAATTTGCGACCACGAATTTTGTTGGAACCGGTAGTGTGACGACCGGCGTGTCGTTTAGCAAGCTTGTCGTTCAAAGGAGGGGTTTAACTGTGAGAGACCGTGATTCACTGGTGGTTGGTGCTTTGTGGACACAAGCTGGGCTGGAATGAGCTGCTAAACGAGTCTCATAGCAATTGCAAGAGAATTATGTCGGGAAAAAAATGGTTGCAAAATGCCCTTTTCAACACTTAGGCTCGACGCTCAGTGCCAATTTCTTGACGTATATTCGCCAATATTGTCTACTATTCTTTATCCACTATAATCTTTTGACAGGCTTCAGTCAACTCTTGCACTTTAATTCTCTACTTCTATTTCTCCGTTTCGAAGTTCAGTTCACTTTCTCTGTTCCGTTCTTATTCTACATTATATCATCTACTTGCGCACACTCTCATCCTATATTGAATTTTCCACTGCTCTATCCAGCTCTCATCACCAGCCTACTCTCTACGCTTCAGTTCTTTTCTGTTTCGTAAATTAATCAATAAATAATAAAAAATATATACTATATCCTCTATTCTTTATCTATAAGGAAGAACAAGTCTTCGCTTTTCTAACATTAAAGCATGAATAAAATGTGATAACCATGAAATAAATAAACCCATATTTTATACAATCACGTTTAGTCAACTTCTTCAACAGTTGGACCTTCGCTGGAAGGTTCTGGAGCAGCACCACCTGGGAAACCACCTGGAGCAGCACCGCCAGCTGGAGCAGCACCGGCTTGGTAAGCCTTAGCCATGATTGGGTTGGCCTTGCCTTCCAATTCCTTTTGCTTGTCAGCATATTCTTCACTGGTAGCAGATTGGTTGGAGTCTAACCATTCAATGGTTTCGTCAGCAGCCTTGGTGACTTCTTCGACTTCAGAAGCTTCCAACTTGCTCTTGAATTGTTCGTCGCCCAAAGAGGTCTTCAAAGAGTAAGCGTAAGATTCCAAACCGTTCTTGGCTTGAACTCTGGAAGCTTCCTTTTCGTCTTCTTCCTTGTACTTTTCAGCTTCAGAAACCATCTTTTCGATGTCTTCCTTGGACAATCTACCCTTGTCGTTGGTGATGGTAATCTTTTGAGTCTTACCGGTACCCTTTTCTAAGGCGGAAACGTTCAAGATACCGTTGGCATCAATGTCGAAAGTGACTTCGATTTGTGGAACACCTCTTGGAGCTGGAGGAATACCAGACAATTCGAACTTACCCAACAAGTTGTTGTCCTTTGTCTTGGCTCTTTCACCTTCGAAGACTTGAATCAACACACCTGGTTGGTTGTCAGCGTAAGTGGAGAAGGTTTCGGACTTCTTGGTTGGAATGGTGGAGTTTCTTGGAATCAACTTGGTCATGATACCACCAGCGGTTTCAATACCCAAAGACAATGGGGCAACATCCAACAACAATAAGTCTTGAGTCTTGGAAGAAGTGTCACCAGACAAGATAGCGGCTTGGACAGCGGCACCGTAAGCAACAGCTTCATCTGGGTTGATGGATCTGTTTGGTTCCTTACCATTGAAGAAGTCGGAAACCAACTTTTGAACCTTTGGAATTCTGGTGGAACCACCAACCAAGACGATTTCGTGGACAGAGGACTTGTCAATCTTGGAGTCCTTAAGAACCTTTTCGACTGGGTCCAAAGTGGATCTGAACAAATCTTGACACAATTCTTCAAATCTGGCTCTGGTGATAGAGGTGTAGAAGTCAATACCTTCGTAGAGGGAATCGATTTCAATGGAGGTTTGAGCAGAGGAGGACAAGGTTCTCTTGGCACGTTCACAAGCAGTTCTCAATCTTCTCAAAGCTCTTTGGTTGGTGGACAAGTCCTTCTTGTTCTTTCTCTTGAATTCGTTGACGAAGTGGTTGACCAATCTGTGGTCGAAATCTTCACCACCCAAGTGGGTGTCACCAGCAGTAGCCTTGACTTCAAAGATACCGTCTTCAATAGACAACAAGGAGACATCGAAAGTACCACCACCCAAGTCGAAAATCAAAACGTTCTTTTCTTCTTCAGACTTCTTGTCTAAACCGTAGGCAATGGCGGCAGCAGTTGGCTCGTTGATGATTCTCATCACGTTCAAGCCAGCAATCAAACCAGCATCCTTGGTGGCTTGTCTCTGGGAGTCATTGAAGTAAGCTGGAACAGTAACAACAGCGTCGTTGACTTGGGTACCCAAGAAGTTTTCTGCGGTTTCCTTCATCTTGGTCAAAATCATGGAAGAGATTTCTTCTGGAGTGAAGACCTTGGTTTCACCCTTGAATTCAACCTCAATTTGTGGCTTACCACCCTTGTCGACAACCTTGAAAGGGAAGTGCTTGACGTCACCTTGGACTTCAGCGTCGTCGAACTTTCTACCGATCAAACGCTTGGCGTCGAAAACAGTGTTGGCTGGGTTCATGGCAGCTTGGTTCTTAGCAGCATCACCAATCAATCTTTCGGAGTCAGTGAAGGCCACGAAAGAAGGGGTAGTTCTGTTACCTTGATCGTTGGCGATGATTTCGACACGGTCGTTAGCAAAGTGAGCAACACAGGAGTAGGTAGTACCTAAATCAATTCCGACAGCTTTAGACATGTTTGGCTATTTGGATATGGAGTTATGTAGAGAAAAAGAGAGAATTCTAAAATTTGAAAAATTTGAAAAATTTGGCCCACCTAACTTTATATATGGCAGGAGAAGCTCGTCGATCGACATCTTCTCTGGAATTCTACGAGATTCCACAGTGCAGCCGAAAAATGCGAAAAGTTGCACCCAAGTGGAAGCTGATGGAAGCTGAGAGAAGAAAGTCACGTGCAGTGCTGCAGCAGTTAATTACAATGGAATATTTGCTGATGTGCAGGTCTGATGTCATAGCCTGGAGAAGATTGGCTGAGGAAATGTGGGTCAAGTGACGTTGGAAGTCGTTGATATTGGTTAGTTATTGTAGAATTTATTTTGTCACGAACAGAATCCTGATTGTATGACATTTCGAGAGTTGAACGAATCAGTTTTTGCAACTTTCCCGTGATTTCTGTGGATAAATCTTGATGAGTTCATCAGCATAGAGGAAAAGTGCGTGGCCAGGCTCTGAACATGTAGGACCCTTTGATTCGATTGAATCTTGAGCTCACTTGTATTCTGCTAGTATACTCGAATGGACATATCCTCAAATCAAAAGTTATCTATGGATGTTGTAGAGATTACGAGCTGCTTATTTTAACTTCGTTGCATCCATCATCTGTCTGCACAGGTGCCGGATTTTTCACTTCAGACCGATTTCCTGATTAGGCAATAGATCTCATTCACATCTACGATTCCAGCGATAAAGAAGGTGTTTCTTACTACAAACAGCAAAATACATATACACATTATGATAACAAACAACGACGGAGTGCTCCAGTACTAATTGATGCTACAACACTCCATAACTCAATAGTAAACGTAGCTGGGCAAATGAACACAATTGAGTAGGCGAATCTGAAGACAAGTCAGCAAAATTGAGTAAACAAAAGACCAGATAATTGAGATAAAATTTGTGGTGTATATCTTAGGGGCCTAGATCAGCTTGTCCTTGGTAGGATCGTGCACCAAGTTGACACTACCGATCTTCTTGAATACGTCCTTGATGTGGATCCACACCTTTTTGACCTGTGGTTGGCCGATCTGGTTGACGACGTTGTCCACTTGGACCTCGGCAGCCTTGAAGTAGTTTCTGGTATAGACAGAGGTCTCGAACTTCTTCTTCAAAAACACAGTGTAGATAAGGAAAGGAGACAATGATCTCTTTCTGAAGGCAAGCACTCTGAGGAACAAGTACCCGTAGGTGACGACTTCCAAGAGAGCAGCCAATTGGATCGACTTGTTGTTAGTGTTGGCTACAAATGATCCGATCTGGGATGAGATTGCCGAATTTTCTAAGTTGAAGATGGGCAAAATATAGCCGTTGGCGTATGTCAAGACGTGGTAGAACGAAAATAAGCCAAATGGCAACAACGTCAACAACACACGCGATCTGACAAACAACAATAACGATCCGAGAAAGAAATAGAAGGTGTTATCATCCTTGATCAACTGGCCGAAATCAAACCCGTTCTTCTTGATAGCCTGGACTACCAAGATTCCGAAACTTTCAACAACTCCTGCAAGGGCCAACACGAACCAGAACTTGTAAAGGCCAACACCGAACTTGATGTAGGTGAGCGCATAGAAAAATACACTGATCAAGGTGACGAGATGGCCGACAAACCAGGCAAATTGGGAAGTCTATATGGCAAATTTGTTAGTAAGCTGAAAATTCATGAAAGGTGTCTAGAAAATGAGATCTATGAACAATTCATGTAAATAAATTAATAAATCCGAGCAATCCTTGCCAACGGCATTAATATACTCAATTACTTGAATGTGAATGTAATGGGGGCAAATCTAAAGCATCGATTCTATTGCCATCTCTTTGCTGTCTTCAGTATAATGTACTTACCTTAACAGTGGCCAATAACTTTTCCTGGTCAAACTTAGCCGAGGAAGCTGGAGCACCAGCAGTATTTGAGGGGGCGGACATCTTCGTTGGGTTGATACAACTAAAATTATTGGATAACTCGAGGATTACTCTATTGATATAGCTACAGCAAGGTCTCTAATATCGAGTCTTGTGAAATAAGAAAAGATCGTAAGGTTGGCCACAGCTTTTGATTATTCAAGTGCATCTGAAATTTCATACCCTCTTTTCCACGTACAGGACAGATTTGTCTAATGGAAATTCCTGGTTAAGTCCTAGTTAGTCGTTGTAATGTCGATATATATATAAATATGACATTAGGTATAGGATAATATATATCGAAGCTATGAAATGACTAATATATAAAGATAATCCTAAGAGGCAGAGTATCAGCTTGTTCTACACTTGATTATTACCGAGTTTATACCAATATATTCAGAGAAAGTAAATGGTTAGAAATAGAGGTCACACTAGCAAACGCATTTGAAAGTGGCATCGAAAAGTAAAAGTCACAAAGTCGTTGTACCCTAACGCAAGAATCCCTTACGACTTT
>JAJMAP010000146.1:0-12666 GCA_030572695.1 Scheffersomyces illinoinensis | reverse complement strand
AGGTTCATTGCAGGAAGCCCAGGAATCCTTGAACACTGAAGACTATATCGGTTTCAAGTTAGGTGCTACTGATGACGTGGATGACGATGATGACGAGCATCCTCACTACCCATTGACATTAAGAGGTACTTCTGCTCCACCGCAGGAAGAGTCTACCTAATACAGGTAATTGATCCCATGCTCTCTCTACTATCCTTGATTTTTCTACATCCATTTATGCAAACATTAAATTTTGCTATTGTCTCCTTAGCAGATTCTATTTTCTAGTTCACTTCAAAATCAGGTTGATGCATTGCTTTGATTGTTTAACTAAACTTGTCACGATTATATATACACTGATAAATACATATCGTTCGTTCTTTCTTATCTGTCTATTTTGAGGAGTATCTCAACTGAGCTGTAATTAGCCCAGCTCATATCGTTAGTTCTATTCATATCAAATTTCAATTTATATGCCTTTGGAATGGCTTTGGAGTTATTTTGAGATGAAAAGCAGGTCCCGTTGTGGAAAAAGGTTGGCTGTCGCTTTGTTACACCTATATAAGCCCAGATAGGAAATTTCGCTACTCGATCCTAAACAGAAATTGCTAACGGTTGACTAATGTAGGCTCATGTAAGCTTCTATTATAGTGTAGTAATTAAATAGTAAAATACTTACTGTTAGGTACCACACGTAAGGTTTATAGAAATTTCCTCACATTCAAGATACAAACTGCTAACAGAAGCTCGGTTTGCATAATTAGAATTTAGATGAAATGTTCATATAGTTTGTATAGAAAGCCTTTTAGAAACTTCGATACAGTTTAAGGAGATCGTTCCAAAATGTATATGTTCCCACTACCACCAAGGTTTCAACTGAGTTTAAGAAACTACTATTTCTTTTGGAGGTGTCATTCGATTGTTCTTATTATGAGCTGTTCGTTAGCTTGACCTTGAGCAAATGTGGCTGCAAAAAGAGTTTGATACTTCGATAATATTCGGTAATCTAACAAAATTAAAAAAGACAAGTGCAAAATAGATGATCCTAGTGAAAAACTGAGAACTCTTCTAGTCGATTTGTTTAAATAGATAAATAAAAAGACGACTTTTCTTCGAAAATGCTGTGAAAGAAATACAAATGGCTACAGAACAGTTATTTCAACAATTAAGCCGTTCTGGATCTGTAATGCAACCTAACTGAACGTTTTTTCTATTCAATCTTGTGTATTCTTTAACGTTTTCCCACTCACCCACATCCATAGTTGCAAAGATTCCGTTTGTGTACTTGTAATCTCTAACAATCTTGATTGGTCTCATTTTCACGTTTTTCATAGTAACAGACTCCGTCATAATTTGAAATTGAAGCTTCTTTCTTCCATCAACATTGCATGAAAGTGATCCACTAAGGCCTGCAGCAATCAGGACATCATACTGGAATGACGGCTTGACTCCAAAAATTTGAGCAAATTCAACCTTGGCGTTAGCACCCGTAGCAACTCCCACACTCCATCCTTGGGTATATGTGGAAGGGGTTGAAGCTTGATTATGACGACATGTACCAAGAGGCACCCAATCATTTACATGCTTATCCAATTTTAGATTCTGGAATGAGACTTCATAGAACATATTCTTTCCTTCTTTGGCATTGTATTCGTATTTCTTGTCATGCTGGTAACTTGGTAAATAATTTTCAGACATTGCATTTGCAGCTAACGCTTCATTAGTAATGACTGAGTTAGTCTCCAAAACCTTTATAACCCCAAATCTCAACAAGTCTTGGGCTGTGACATCATTGAATGTTTCCACAGTTTTGATATTTCCTCTAACGTCGTTGTAAACTTTGAAAAGGGTATTTGGGTTCGTGTTCGACTTTCTGGGGAGGATGCTGAGAAAGGCATCACAAGGACCAGGACTCAAAGCAAATAAAGCAAGAAAAAGAGTAAAGGTACTCATTTTCATATTGATATTTGTAAAAAGAACTTGTTATACGATTTTAACTTATTTTACCACTCGTACAAGGTTAAAACCTCTGTTATATAGATTCCATCCTTTGTTATAAGTGCTCTGCCTAGCCTTAAAGAATTTAGTATACCCAGTTTATTCTGCTAGATAACTAAATATTGCAAAACAATTGAAGAAAATAAACATATGCAAATACTTGCATTGGCAGAAAAGGATGTTACAAAATAGAATATAAAAGGAATCATCTATTATTTAATGAAGTACAACCGAAAGGCAAAAAAGACGATAATGAAGGATGCGAGGTTCGAACTCGCGCGGACATCGTCCAGCAGATCTTAAGTCTGCCGCCTTAGACCACTCGGCCAACCCTCCATTTTCTATTCCCAATAAATCTAAATCTAAATTTAAATTACAATAATCACGTTATATATTGTGATTTTAAGTAAAAATACAAGTTTATACCATAATCATCCAAAGGTATTGATCCTAGGATTCCACCCTTCGCTATGGGTTGGAAGGTGACTTGTATACTTTGAAGCAGATAAGTTGCACTTTAGTCATAATACAAGCCATAACCTTAAAAACACCATCGTTATACAGCTTTCCTAGTTAGCGAGTGGTCTACATAATACACTTCTATTAGAAATGCTCCGCTTGTGTTCAATTATATTCATACTTTGAAATACCTTTTGTAGTTTGCACCTATATGCTAACTAATTAAAATGCCATATCGTGCAAACAAGTAATCCATTACATCAAATTTTTGAAATCTCATAACTTAAAAAAAGGCCCTTGTTGAAACATTGTGACGACGTGACTAGGAGTCATGTAGGCAAAGTTTTCGCTATTTAAGGTGAATCGTATAAATGGTTTTCTTCAATTCTATCCTAAGTCATTTTCTTTTCCAAAGAAAGAAAACAGCTTAAATACAAATGTTCTCACTACCAACTACCAAACCTTGCTCGAGCGACCTTATTTTGCTTCTCCTCAACTTGGATGCAAAATTCTCCATTGCAACCAAAATTGGACTACACACTTTTCTGTAGAGTTATCAGCTGTATGACTTGTATGGTGCCTCCTTTCAGTCTTATCTTTACGATTCTCTTGCTTGGCAGTGGAGAGAGTTTAACCGTGAGTATATGTACGTGATCTCAGGATTGTGTAATATCTACCATCTGTCAGTTGTTTTGATCTGAAAATTTTCTTGGAATGACAGCAGCTATTGCTATGTACTGCAGATTTTCTAAATCTGAATTCAAAAATATGGGTCTCACTCGATCAAACGCTTTCCATTAAACAGAATGTATTAAATCTTAAAAATTCAAACGGGAGCACCCTGTTCTTCTATTGAAAGCAGAATGCATTCTACGGTCTTAATATGTTATTGATTATTTGTCCACAGCCATTATCCACAGCCAATCATCAATCCCATTGAATGTTTTTTCATTATTTTCTGAAAACTCTGAATAGCAAATACAATAATGTTCAAGGAGAAGTTTTATCTCTTCAATTTCGTCCATTATCTCGAGTCGGCTCACTCTTCGTAGCTCTTCAGGCTCTATCCATGGATTAAACAAGTCCAGTGTAGCATATCCAGCAATATTACTCATGTCTGTAAGTCTGATTTTTGAGAAGTTGCACTTATCTGCAAGGAATTCTTTTCTTGCCAAAAGATTGGGAAAATGATTGAAAGTCAATAAATTCAAACCTCTCTCCATCAAATTCTTAGTCATAGTATTTCCAAACAGATCATTCAATGACATCGGCTCGTAAATTACAAATGCAATAAAATTTCTGCAAAAGTTCTTCCAAAATTTTAAAACCAGCTCATTTTCTTGAGGGGCCATGTAACAAAGTACGCATTCACTAAGCACCAAAGTGGGTATCTTCGAGTCTATCCCTTTGAGTACTTGCTCGCGCTCGTTCGAATCAATTGATATATGTCTCAAATCTAGGCAACTTAAGTGATATTTGTCTGTATGTAAATCTGGAGTCAATTCCTGGAATTCTTCTCTTGATGAGATTTTAGCATTCTCTGCCTTGAAGTTAACAATATTTCTCAACACTTCAGAATTCACGATTGCTAATTTCTTAACCTTAACGGATTCGGGAAAGTCAATCTCGTGATAGGTTACGCCATCTCTATATTTGTCCAAGATTCTAAAGCACCTTGTATCAGATCCACCTCCAAGAGAAATAATTTGGCAAGTTTTGAATTCTTCAACAAATTTCTCCACAATCAAATCTATCAGTTTCGTTCGAAGGTAAGTACCCTTATTTATGAGCGGCAACTTCCTACTAAACAGAGATCTAAGTACTCTTCCCGCGGATACAGATGAATACCCAACGCAATATTGTAAATAAGATTTGTAAGACTCCACTAAATTAGGGATATAAGGGTCTGGTGGAGAGAAGTATGAGCTTGTATTGGTACTGAGTCTACAACTCAACGCATCTAGATCGGTAGCTCGGATTAATTTATCCTGCTTTTCTTTTCCAGAAAGCATTGCTTAATATTATAATAAAGCGTTTTCGTATTTAGTTTCATTGAGAAATACTTGGTGGGACTCTGTAAGTCGCGTTTTTCTCTACAGGCTAGACAACCTATTGTCACTAGAATTGTCTGACAAAAATGCTTGAAACTTGTCCAACATACAAGACTGCACTACAAGTATATTCCAATTGAGTTTTACTAAAAGATAGAACTCCGATATTTACGTTGACAGGAAGTTATAGTGATAGTAATTCTTTCACAAGCTGTACATCAAAAACTGCAGTCTCATGATTTGCAAATACTCCGCAGTTGAATTTGATACACCTGCAAGTCTCTTCGAAAATTGATTTATATGAACTGCTTGCCTATTATCTGAATAAATCGAATCTGCCAGAACAACCTTTCTTAAAAGCAATAAAATTCATGTTCAGCTTCTGTATCTACTTCTTTTTCACGATTACCCACCAATTATCTTTCTCATAGCCTTCTTTTACAATTGTACAGGCTCCAGTTTGAATAGCATTCTCCGATAACTCACCCTTTTTGTACAAGTGATAAAATCTGAATTTTGTTTGATCGTTCTCAGTATCTGAATGGGATTCCTCTTGTTTTTCTTTCCTTTCAGGATCGGCTTTATCATTTTTTCTTTTTGGTTCTTTCACTTTCTTCGACAGTTTCTTTGCAAGCACCCACGGAATCAAAATATCTTGTTCGTCTCCTTCCTTGTAACCTCTTCTAGACTTTTCTTGTTCAAGTGCCCAACAATAAATGAGCACTTCTCCACCCGATCTAATCTTTGAAAGTATATGAGAAATTGCCTCAACTCTTCTCTGAGCAGTTGCAAAATGATGAACAACTGCAATAGAAATTGCAAAATCAAATCTTCCTTCCTGGTGAGGAAGACTCAACCCATCTGCAACTCCTAGGTTATAGCATCCTCCAGAAATTTCATTTGCACATTCAATTAAACCAGAAGACCTATCAGTGCCAACCATGAACAATTTTTTGTTGACACCAAGATATTTTCCATTTCCACATCCCACATCCAATCCAATAGAGTAATCCTCTCTATCATTTAGGAATTTCTCTACTATTGGCCACGGCTTATAGCGCGTTTGTGAAAAATGAGAGGCAATCTCGTTATACACGTTATGTACATAGTCTTCCTCTTGAATTTTAGGATCTAGATTCTTTGGTATAGGAACAGAAGGTACAGACATGGCTCGCTATCTTACTAAGATGTGGTTTAGTTGCCAGAACTACTTCAATTTTTCAAAGGTTAGATGGGATGCATCCTGCACACTTAAATCTATAAAACGCTGTTTTTCAAATGCAATATTGCAATTCTTATGGGTATTCAATATTATTCCTGTTATGGTTAACTGCAATTCCTCCTGGTTCTATCATTTGTTGCTATTTTTGGCACTTTTGATATTTCCGTTCTTTATATCTTTGGACCGAAAACCTGCAAAAGTAAACGAACTAGAAAATCGTATTAAAGATGAGTTCCCCATAACATTTCCAGTTCTACTACAATTTGGAGACGAAGGTTTCAACCTCCCCGATTTGGTACCTTCAGTACAAAAACAGGTAAATAGCGAACTAAATGAGTTGAACTCGAAGAATGTGCAAGTTCGATTGATAGATAATTTACAAGATGGGACTACCCTCAACAAGAAAGACGTCTTCACAATTGAATTGCTCCACTCAACTGACAATAGTGCTGCAATAGACTCAATTGAATTTAAAGCATACGTATGCTACACTTTAAAGTCTATTCATTCGAACGACTTGCCCTTTTATATTACGCAAGTAATACTTTTCCATATATTGAAGCCGGAATTGATACTGTAATCTCGATTTTCAGGAAAGATACGATGGATCAGATTATCGATATCTTTTATTTAATTCTTCAAGTTATAAGAATTCGCAAAGAACGATAAATAGATTGACAGAACATGTTTAACAATACGATCCAATATTGAATATTTCCATTGTGCCAACTATTCTTGACTTTGGCGACCTTCATATATATATAAGAAAAGATGTAATGAGTTAGCATATTTTCTCCACGACTACAGTGAATCGGATATTCCGAATTCTGAAATTATCTTGATCAAGTCATCGAACTTTTCAAATATCGAACTAGAAATTTCTTGCGGCATATGGGAAGCATTAGAAATTCCAAGCAGCAATCTGCGCCTAAATATAGTAGCATTAACACGCTTCAAGACTTTGGAATATTTGGTACGAAATATTGGGTCTACTGGTCTATATAACAATCAAAAAGTATTAAAGAGGAACTTATGAAATATCAAGAACAATTGAAGATCTCCTGAAAAAATTAAAGATATCGATTGAAGTACTTAAACAAAGTGCGACTGATGATGCCAAGTCCATGATATACCTCAATCTCATCTGACGTTCTACAAGGCGTCAATTCATCACATATTTATCTTGCGCCCTTGTTCATCCAGTTAAACGATTGATACGTTTTGTCTATGTGATGACATCAGGAAGCTATCCATTGCTGCAAAATCTAAATCTACATTTATTTAGATTAGCTTTAAACCCATGAAATAACATTTGGAAACTTTTGAATTCTACAACCAAGGAGCAAATTGTAATGAAATGATTGTGAAACTACAAAGTAATACGATCGGTAGTACTACTTGTTAGGTAATTCCATTTGAAGATTGTAGATCATGTACAATTATGAATTGAATTGCATATGCAGCCTACAATATCCTTATGTGGCTATACTTGCATTTCTTTCACAAGGCTTAGAAGGATCCTGAATTACTCATACTTATGGTGGCACTTCGAATATGCCATTCCACCCAATGGAAGTTATACTTCGAGAAATGTACAGTAATCAGGAACAATTACCAGATAGAGATTGAATAATAGCCGCTCGACTTCATTTGACCATGTGAGTACCACTGGATTACCCAGAGTAATTATGTTGATTGAAACCTATATCAGGTCGCTAAGGATGCGAATAATCTACTTCAAAAGCATGCATCTTTCATGTGCTATTTTGCGTCTTTTCTTAGTTGGTTCTCTTTTAGTAGATAGTTGCGAACGAATTGTTAATATGTCGGGTCTGTCCATCTTGATGGAAGCCACTTTACGCTTTATCCTGTATATTATCCTTGATCTTTTGCAAGCTCAGACGTAGCATAAAATCAGAAATTAGCCAGCCCAAATCCAATAGCTTTCTAATATAAAGAATATCTCATAATGCGATATGCCGAAGTGCCAGAGAAGCAAATTTCAAAAGATGAAGAGTACAATAGTGACGTCAGCTTAGATGAGGAAGATGAAGAGTTGATTTGGAGAGTGTTTTATAACTCTTTGGAAAAAAACAACCACTCACATGTAGACAGCCCCATGGATCTATATGATGATAACGAAGATACCAGTGGCGAAGACTACGATGAAGATGAAGATGATATCAGTAATCTATCAGATATAGATGACCCCGATCTAGTTGCTAGATTCAGAGACTTGAAGCAAAATAAGATAGACAAAGATATGAGTGACGAAGACAGAAAGAGACTACTTATTGCGAACTTTACAGATGAACAAATGGAACGGTTTGAAGCGTACAGAAGAATGACAGTAAATAAGCCTGGTATAAAGAAGATATGTAATGGAGTACTTGGGCATTCGATACCACAGAATATTGCGGTGGTTTTGGCTGGTATATCTAAACTGTTTTTGGGCGAAATAGTAAGCAAAGCATTTGAAATGCAAGAAAGGGATTACAAATCGAAATTAATACTAGATATAGATGCAAAAAAGAGACTTAAAAGAGAAATACTAGCA
The DNA here is from genome assembly GCA_030572695.1 of Scheffersomyces illinoinensis. NCBI lineage: Eukaryota > Fungi > Ascomycota > Pichiomycetes > Serinales > Debaryomycetaceae > Scheffersomyces > Scheffersomyces illinoinensis. Next base: position 4,400 of record JAJMAP010000146.1, on the reverse strand, counting down.
AGCTTGGAAAGGGGCCAAGAAATAGAAGTCGATGATAGAAGATTGCAATTTGAGGGTGACAAAATAAAGCCTCTTCAACCTAACTATATACGAGAAGCCTGGAGACTTTATAAGTTAGAAAACAGCAGTGTTCCTAATTCTCAGTGGAGGAGACAAGGTGACTCTGATGGAAAATTCTTCCGTTAAATTCATACGTAGTTAAAATACATTAAACCTCCATTGATGAACATGCACCTACAAGTGCCTTAAAAATGTTCTGTAGGTACATTGTTATGTCATACGAAATTGGATACTGTATGCTCCTGCGTATTAGTACACGATAGGCTTCGATTACCACCTACACTCTTTTGTGAGACCAAATTTTGTATATAGGGCTATCGCCTATTAAATCCATTAAAGTCCGTCCCGTTTAAAAGAACAAAATACCCAGATGATCAAAATACTTGATTACTGACACACTAAACTTCACTAGCGCAATGCCCGCACAGCCGAAGAAAAGAAAGAGATTACCTTTGAGCTGTGATAACTGTCGAAAGAAGAAAGCGAAATGCGATAGGAATTTTCCTTGTTCAAACTGTATCAAATTAAGCATATCTCATACTTGCATTTACAGCTCTCCAGATCACATCAATCATACAAAATCTGTCACTTCAGTGCTTAATAATGAGAGCTTACTTGTTCACAAAGCTAGCTCTTCCGTTCACAGTGAATTGCATTTATTGAAATCAAGACTAAATGATCTTGAGACTTCTATTGCAAGTACACCTGTGCAGCCAAGATTGTTTTATTCTTCTGATGGACTTAGTCAAGACAACATATTTATTGAATCAGACAATGGCCTTGCTAAGTCTAATAAGGACTTACTCGTAGACATATTACCTTATGATTTGGAAGATGAGGCAATTAACTTTTACTTCAGTGAGGAGGATGGGTCGCGAGTTTCAAGACAACCCTTGCCCTTCATTTTCTTACTGAAGAGAGATCCCGGAGCTAAGTTCTTTTGGCTCATTAAGAAAGAAAGAAAAGCCAAGACAAACATAAAGGATATTTACCAGTTTATGAATAGGACTGGGGAGCTCGAAGAAATGAAACAAATTGCTAAATTGAAATTTGCAGGTCGATACATCAAGGCGCTAGAAGACGGTTACTCTATTCAAGACGTAAAAGAATCATTGTCAATTTATGGAAAAGAGCTAGGTTTGAGCTTTCACACTGCTGACATCAGTGGTTTGAGTTTGGAACAAAAGATATCCGCCATTATTCCCGACCTGGTGGTTTCATGCAAATACCTTACTTCATTTTTTGAATATTTGTATCCGTTCTTTCCCATTGTTGATGAAATGAGTTTCCGCTCGGATTTGACTCGAATACTTCGAGATCGGGCTGACAGCTCTGTGAGCAAACCTACAGTGGTACATATCGAGAAAAGAACTGACTATGCAGTTCTCTCATCATATTTGTATATCATCCGTTTGACTTATTTGCTATGGTTTACAAACGACAAAAAATACAAATATGGCCTACCGGGTGATGTTTCTCTGTCCTATTCAAGAGAAAGACAAGTTGCGATGGATAATCCGGTTCCGATGGAAGCAGCAACACTAGCTCAAGAATGCATTGACCAATGTAATTTAACAAGAAAGCCTCAACTTGCAGTATTACAAGCATTGATTTTTGCTAGGATATATGATAAATTCGCTCCTGAAATAGGAGAAAAATTCAAAGGACAAGAGACTCAACTATTGGATGGCATAATAATGAATTTGGCTATTGCACTACAACTTAATAGAGACCCTGACTATGCTCTAGAAAAGCAGGAAGACAATATGAAAAATTTGAAGAGGAAAACATGGCATACCATTCTCTATATTGATCTCATTGACACGATGATATATGGAACTACATTATCTGCTGACCGAGATCACAATTATGATACGAAGGTTCCCTACTACATAGAAGGGAGTGAAAATATTGTTGACATTCAACTTGAAAAAGATGTGATTAAATCGATTGTGTGCTTCAGACCTTTAATACTCACTATGGACAGAATCGCTAAAAGATTATTCGATGTTAAACAGAGAGTGAAAATTTCAATAATATTGGATGAAATAAGAGATTTGGAAATGCTTACAGTGAGAATCTTCGGAAGATTCAAATGTTTCTTGAAACCGGACTTTTCCAATTCGGATTCATTTGTGATACAAGAAATGTATTACTATTTGAACATAAAGGCATTTCTAGTAACCATGTATTTCTATTTTCATATTCATTTTCACGAGAAGGGTAATTCTGACCTTGAATTCTTCTACCATAAGAAGGTATTTACTACGCTATTCTATGAATTAGCAGAATTATCCAATTTGCAAACATCCATTAATAATAGGACTTTTGGAAGGGCTGTGACACTAATCTTATCACCTGTCATTAGTAGGATAGATCACATATCTTGCATGGTCGCATCTTCATTCTGCGTTCGCTTAACAGCCACTCTAAGGCAAGGAATGGAAATAATAGACTCACAGAATGCTCAGTTTACATCAACAGAATTAGCACAAGATTTGCTTCAGATGTCACTAAATAGTGCAAGAAATTCGCTTGAAAAGCTCTCGGCCACAAGTACTCGGTACTTTCATTCTTGGAAAATCAATAAAGTACACCTTTTTGGAATTAATCTAGTAAGGGAAACACTGATGTACGAGAGTAGCAACAGTTCAGTTACAAAATCTGCCAAGTTCAATTACACTAATCAGCAATTGCGAGAAATTGAGAAGTTGCTCAGAAGATATACACTGATATATTGCGCATCCAATGAAGTGACAGCTAGCCTAGACTTACGAGAAAAATCGAATTGCAGTGTACCCCATAACGTCATGTCAGCTGGCCTGGATGTTCTTAACTCTTATCATATATTGAGTCCAGATAGCATTGAAAGTTTGGATCCAAGAGTGAAAGACGAAGATAAAGTATTAGATGATCTTCAGATGGACAATTTCTGGGTACAGTTAATTAAGGTCCACTCGGATAATGATGAAACTTGCAAAAGTGAACAGAATAATGTTGATGGCTCGATTGAGATTCCCAAACTTGGACTTAAAGCAAATGATGGAAATTTAATTGACATCGCTGATTATGAAATATCTAGCGATAACCTATTCTATGAATTATTTGACATAGCTAACATTACATGACGAATCCATCTTCAAAGTACTGGATTAAACATTATTCTTAGAAGTTTCGTAAATGGATGTTGGTGCAAAATTCATACATTATGTCACACATAACTCTTAGACATTACGACTCCTAGGGCTGGTGATAACTACCATTCAAGAGAATAACGCTGGGTAATAAAATTATGGCATGAACAGAGACAAAATTTTTGTAAACTGGTCGCACATTAATACTGCAATTTGGATAATGTCGCATTGCACCGTTTCATTGTATGCTTATTCACTCAGCTCAAGTTGTCCAAGTTCATAGTTAACATAGTGTGTATTATTTAATCTATCCAATTCCAAACAACACGCTGAAGAGTATGGCTAGAAATAATGGGTGATCCCAATTGGAGAGTGCATTCCATTTCTCAATTTATGTCAAAATCAGATTTGATTTGTTGAACTGTTTACTTTAGAAGCTGCGTAGAATGAATCGATTGTCTAAACTCATAACGAGGACAATGTTCTGAAAATCCTACTTTGGATAGATATTTTCCGAAAATAAGACGAGAAGTTACAAAAATTGGAAATGAGAAAGGGATGTAAGACCCCTTAAATAAATCACAAATGCAGTCACAAGCCGAGCCTAGTTCTGAATGATTAAAGGTGAGATGAGGTGAATTTCAGATTAGTTGATCCTAATTGCTTCTTATCGGAAGATTTTATCTTAATGCGTGGCAAGATTATGTCAGTCTAAATGGCTGCAAATCCTGCATTTATAAACCTTTGCGCATTGGATAAAGAGTAGAATATAGAATATGCATCTAGGTTCAATATTAGCATATGCAACATTTTCAACATCACCCCTTAATACAATGATCATTCTATTATGTTAGATGCAGTCCTGATAGTTGAATTAATTGTTGGAAGGCTACCTGTAATAGTACTTTTGTATCATATCAGCAACGTTGTTAGCTGATTTGAGTAGGCGAAGTTTGACACGATTGTTTATGATTTTGCAGCGAATGAAGTAATAGCGAATGTCTATGTGTTTCGTGCGTTCATGGTGGACAGGATGTTCGCTTAGTTTGATACATGACATATTATCTTCCCAAATCATTATTGGTAGTGATATTGGAAGTTGTAGTTCTCTAAAGAATGTTATTAGCCAGAGAACCTCTTTGATAACAGTGGCAAGTGCCATGTACTCAGCTTCAGTGGTAGACAATGCTGTGGTTGTTTGTTTCT
>JAJMAP010000145.1:0-12715 GCA_030572695.1 Scheffersomyces illinoinensis | reverse complement strand
ATGTCGTCGCCACTGAGCTTTCAATAGAAGGAACATCGCCTTCTCGATTACTCAAGTGTATAATCGCTTGACTCTCATTGGATGATATGGGCGTAGCATCTACAGGATCGCAGACATCGTCAGCTTCGGTTCCACTAGTCGTGGAAGGTGAGGCCGTGGATCCAGACTGAACACTGAAGTTGTCTTCGGGGTTAATGTTGTTAGCTGGTACTACCATGGATGAGTTTCTTGAGCGATTAAGAGACGGAGCAAATGAATGCAGCAACGAGTTTCTTAAAGTTGATCTTCTCAAGCTAGAAGAAGAACTATTGTTGGAATCGCTGTTGACAACTTCGTCAATATTTGACGAAGCTACAAAGCTGTTATGGCTTCCATGGTTAGAAGTTGTAAGAGAACGTTCATACGCTGGAGCTGGCTCGTCTGGGTAAGGATTTGACAGAGGGATTAAGTTATTTGATGGAATTCTGCTCAAAGGATCTTCTCCTATGGATATTGATCTAGTAATGGGTGACGAAGGTGAAGAAGTGGCTTCTTCAAAAGAAGGCAATGGTTCAACAGAGCTATTTTCATCGAGTCTTTTGATGGAAATTCCGTTTCTTTCGAAGTTGGGTGTCCTGAACGAGATTTCGGTATCCAAAATAGAAAAGACACCATCTAAATCGTCATACTTGGGCAACTGGATAGAGCCTTCATTACACTTGGAACTCAAGAGAATCAAAGGCGTATCAACGACAACCTCGTAATGATGCATTTTGAAGCCGTCCTTCGGGTCTGGCTTTGAAATCCGGAAACATACCTGTAGTCTATGGCTGATCTGGATGTGTCTGAAGTTAGAATCAGGATACAAAGCCTTTGAAACCAACGTGAACCCTTTCTGAATGTTTTCAGGGGGCGTCAGTTTCGCGCTGTTGTCATCTGACAAGTACAAGGAAGAATTTGGCTTTATGTAGTCAGACGAAACAGGATCGTACGAATCCATGCTATGTCTATGCGAAAGGTTTGTTTCCAAAGCTCCTATAATAGGGGAGGTAGGCTGGAAGGAAGGCGAACCTCCACCAGAAGTGCTGTTCAAACTCTCAGTAGTGATAGAAGCCTTTCTGGAAACAGAATTTCTATGAAGATGTGCTTGATCTTCTTCTGTATTAGTCATCATGATCTTGTCCATTCTGGTAGTCAAAAAAGGTAAAGCTATGTTGATGTCGAGAGGTGAAGCAATCATAGTAGTTGTCTCTTCTTTGTCTTTTCCTTTGCGTTTGCTGGAATTCGAGTCCTCTAGTCTAAAGTTTTCAAACTCGTCAGGTTCATAGCATGAAAACAACAAGTTATTGTCGGGACATTTGACTACTTCCTCCTTATAAGGATCACCAGGAACTCCTAACATACTGTTCTGTTTCGATTTTGTCTTTAATTCACAAAGCGAAACGACTCTTTCTCTCGTTCTATTGTCTGACGAATGTGCCTTGACACAATAAGGATCGTCACTATCAAAGTCGTACTCTTTAGACAAGTTCTTAGAGACATACGTTATTCTCTCTAAAACATTGAACTTAATGCGTTTAATAACGACGTCCTTGACTAGAGGAACAAGCTTTACATTGACTACATGTTCCAGTCCCAACGACACATACTTTTTGGGAAAAGTAATGATGTAATGCAACGAATCGTTCCATACACGGTTAACATAGATGGGCTTATCAGCAATTGAATTAGCAAAAGAGGGAGGCGTTCTCACCATAGGCAAATTGTAAGTGGAGCAGACCTTGACCTTTCTGTTGAGCATGTCACTTGTTTTATTGAAGTTGATATTCAATGTGTGCAAAAGCGTGCCATTGATTGATACAATGGTAGGAGGGATATGCTGAGGTAAGATAATCGGCAAGAGAAATACATAAAGACCAGCCTTGTATAATTCACTGCTATTACTGTTCCCTCCATGGCTATTATTGCCATGTCCATTGTTATTGCCATTATTATTTAAGTGCAGTTCGTTGAAATCTAATGAGATCGAGTTTTTACGACTGGTGTTGACAATGTCTATTCCTTCAGCAAGATTGCGGATATTCACAAGCTTATATTCTCTTGTTCTTCTGGCAAGGTCGTCAGGAGTGATATTTTTGATGCGTACATCGTTCGAGTTGTTGGTGTTAATATAGAAATCGGAATCTCCGAGACTTGTAGACCACTCCATACTACCGATCTTGAACCGCTCCTTTGAATGTGTTCGGTTATAAGGATCTCCAGAGGGCCACAAGATATTGGTGACCGACAGAAAATCGAATTTTACGTCTCTCACAGAAGTAGAATCCTTTTCGAGTTCGATTACGACAGCAAAAGTATGTGGGATTGGCATGTCTGAGTCGATTTTGGTGCAGAGATAGTTGGGAGAGTTGAAGAACTTCATTTTTTTCTTAAGTCTTCTGGGTGTAGCCAAGTCCGGCAGAGCCGCCTCCTCATCTGACGTTATAGCAGACTCATCATCAGAGATTACCGATCCACGTCGTATCGAAGTGAAGTTGCTAATGTTTCTTCTTGAGTCTAGAACTAGACTATCGATTCCTTCGTCGTCTTCGTCGTCTTCATCGTCTTCGTTGTCGTGTGGAATTGCACCTCCGTTCTCGACGTCTTCGTACGTGAAACTGGCAGAAGATGCTGGTGCTAAGAAGATGCAGTCGTTTGTGTTGGCGACGTAGACCTTTACCGACTTGGCTATTGAGCCACTGGATGTGTTGTTGGTAGCTTTCAACGGTATAGGAGACTGAAGTCCGAGATCCAGCAACAACGATTCCAATTTCTTCAGAATTATGTGGGCCGTTTCCAACTTCACGAGCTCCTTCGTTTGTTTACGAGACGTTGAGTTTCCATTGGGTACGAGACTTCTGGAACGGGACCCAGAACGGGACCGGGACTGGCTGTGGATGAGCGAAAGCGACTGAGCTCGGAGACGTCTTGTATTAGCTGAGACATTCATCTGGTTTTGGTTTTCGTTCTGGTTTTGGCTACGATTTGTCTCATTTGTTTCTGAGATCACAATCATGGGAAACGCAGAGTTTCTTCTGCCTGGAGAACCTGGTATCACTTCTGGCTCCAGCGAGCGACGACTCACCTTACTCTTGATCTTGTCGAACGAAAATCCCCTATGATGTGCATGAGAATGCAGTGTGTGCTTTGGGCTGCTTCCAAGTAGACTGGCACTGTTGCTGGAAGAGGTGTTTGTCGGAGTACTCTTGAGGTCTCCACCAGTTGCCGAGTCTTCTCGATCGCGTCTGAGCGAGGGGTGATAGAGATGGAAGTTCGTAGCCATCTTCGTTGACTAGGAAATTAGAGCTAATGTAGAAGAATGGAAGAAGACTGGAAAAAGAGTAGAAGGAAGAAAAAGTCAAGAAAAGTACAGAAAAGATTCACATACAAAATAATATATAAATTGGTAAATTCTAAGCATTCGATACAATAATCTATGTGTGATGAATGATCGTGGTGCAGATCGGTGTCTGATTCTGGCACTGTGTCTGTGCGAACTGTTCGTCTGTGCCAGTGTCGGGAAGATAGCTAGGTGCAGACTGCGGGCACACACTAATCTATTTTGCACTTTACATGTAGGGAGCATTGTCTTATTATTGACGCAACACAAAAAGACTTTGATAATATCAGCATAATGTCGACACTGCTTTCATAATATCAGCAGCTGTATGATGATCGTTGCCGCAGCCAAATGGCTGTGTAATTGCAATTACCAGAAAGAACGGCCGTCTCACCGCTATTTCATCCTGGGCCTTTGTATCTGTCTGGAACATCACTGATATCCTGTGGCTCCCTATAACATTGTTCACTATCTAATCTGTATGCGACCTGATTCGACCACAAAACTACGTCTGGCTCACACGGATCGCCGGCTGGCGATACGGCTAAACCTAGTCACCACCACCATGTCGTCACTGCCGAACTAACCACAAGGACATGGCGGTCGTATCTACACCATCTGGCTTAGCACCTTGCTAAAGGGAAGACCGGAGAGACCCCCGCTGCAGTTTCTACCTGCCAAGATCAGTGCGCCCAGGTGGAGTCAAGTAAATGGAAGGTATGTGGGCTCATTGTCTAGTATGGTTCTATATTTGCCAAGTTTGCTGAGAACTTTACAGGCCAAGTGGAGGTAGTTTCTTCCATTAGGTTGCAAATTCTGCTTGACACTGATTTCAATAGTCGGGTTGACTACTAAGAACTCGGCTACTTTCCATTTCTTCTACTAGATTTATCTTACCAGGACTCTGTTCACTTTTTGCTTTTTTTTCGCAGCGATTATCTCTTTGCCAATGAGAAAACTCATGACACATTTCAAGTTTAGAAAGCCTACAACTAAGCTGGTGTCGTTCCTTCTCCTTTCTGTAGGCTTCTGTTTCTTTACCTTCAGCTCTTTCGTACTCTACCGAGCTTCAGTGGGTAAGGCTCACCTGACATCATGCTACCCGCTATTATTTACGTGGGGTCATACTACCCCTCTAGCTTTTTTATGCACCAAGTATTTTTTGCGGCTCGGTCATTATACTTCAAGTTCAAATAATTCCTTTTGTTTAGAGTTGGAAGAAATTTGCAATCTTTTGATGGAATTCTATGTTCCAAGGATATTTTGGTAGACTCAGATACAATTGACAGGCATCAAAGGCTCACAAAGACGGCAAGTTCTAGCTGAGCAGCAAAATGCTGCCCCGTTTTGGCAACCTTTCAGACATTTTTTGGAATTAGTCGGTTAGAAATCGGCCAGTTCGGATCAATTGCTAATATTTCAAAAACCATCAATTTCATGTTCTCCTTTTTGGCAATAAACGATACATAGTTGTCTATGATGGCACAAGTCGTCGGATACTTTTCACGAAGGCGCTCGGATCTTTGCTCTTCCGATGATGACAGAATTTGACTAATTTCGATTACTTGATATGAAATATTCACCAAATGATGATTCTGCATTTCGGCTTGCAATTTTGACAGGGCTGTGCAATAATGGCAATTTACCTGTTGTTCACTTTTTACTTCGATAAACATACATTACCTCCGGCTTTGTGAACAATCTGGGGAACGTTGTTCAATTGCTACTGCCTCTAACAACAATCGCTACTCAGCCTTTCTAGTTGCATATACGACAGTCAAACAAGGCTTTTGCAGCCGTTGTGTAATTGGCAGAGTCATGTCTACTGTCTGAAAATTGTAATTACAGCTAAGAGTATCGAAGACAATCCTAGTAAGCTATCCATGTCTGATAAATTCTAACAAAGAAAGACATGAGATCCTGTAAGTCAATATTACTTGAAATGTAAATCAATATCATTAAATATTTCTCTTAGGACACTACCTCTAACTACTCGACCTCGTCGATAACATCTTCGATCTCTTTCTTACCCAACGTCTCTAAAATATATTCTCCATAGGGAGTCAACTTGATGGTTGCTACGTTCAATTCCTTCATCAGACTCTTGCTATCTCCACCATAAGTTGGAGGCAAATTGGATTTCCCAAACCACTCAGTTAAGTTACCAGAGTTCAAGACTTGGAACTTCTTCAATGTGGCTTCGCTGATGACCCCGATGGTTTTGAAAAAAGTGAATACCCAACTCATGAGTGACGGCACGTTGATGAAGAACTTGGTAGACAACAACTCCGGGTAGTTATCGCCGAAAATCTTAATTATTTCTTTCGTAGCAGCTCTCATTCCTTTGTCTATTTTGAACATCGACACATTGTTGTAGTCATGGACCTGGGCAATTTTGTTATTCTTTGGATCGGTGAAGTCTACTAGCTGGAGCGATTTTTCCATCAACCCGATTCTCCATCTGAGGAACTGAGAGCCTGGTCTTTGGTTCGTGGTAGTTCCAGCATTATCCCCATACTCTTCAAATAACTTCTTGGGAGTAGTAGCGCCGTAAAAATTCCACGTTACTACATTCAAGTTGTCAGATTTGAGCCCCACAAAGTTGGTGATAGCGCCCAAATCGTTCAATGCCTTGTTGAAGTTCTCATCAAAGGCTGCGCTTAACGGATGGAACTTGTTTCTCCAATTCAACGTATCAATAAGTCTCTTAGTCGCAAGGTCAACGTCGTACTCATCAGCTGCTAAGAATTTGAGCAAAATCTCATTTCTCACGGCTACGTCTACAAACTGCTTGGAGTCTACATTGATTCTATGCCCAAAAATTTCGTCGTATTCGCTGTTGTCGAGCTTCAGCAAGATTGTCGGAATGGAATTGACGACCTGTGTGAGTTTTTTTGCTTGTTCATTGGTCAATTGCGTGGACTTGATGGTGTTTTTAACGGTCTCTACTGAATCCGTCTTTTCTGATTCAGACATTTTTCAGATATTAAATTTTTAAGGCTTCCAATAAAGAGAATACAGATTAGAAATGGATACAACGAATTTTGGTGTATAGGCTATGAACGTAAGGAAAGCCAGAGCTCTGTAAAGAGAAAGATAACCAAGAATCACACTTCAGATAATAAATCCTTAACGAAGTTGGACCAGGTAAAAAAGCCGTTCTCGGTCGAGGTCAAACGTGACCGATATCTGCGACACTCAATCTCATTTTGCAACTAGATAACCCTTTCTTTCAGCCATTTCCCTAATGTAAGTCTCTTTTTACCTATTCATATCTTTATCTGTAGTATTTATATTAGCATTTACTTCATTATCCTGTTCAAGTGTATCTTTTTGATTGCATTTTTAAGAGTCTTTTTTTTCCTCTCAAAATGCCATTTCATTTACATCTATTCTGCTCTAAATTTACATCAGATTACTCTGAATCACGTCTACATTACTAGTCGTCTATGTCTATGTTATATTTACAATGCTAACTAATCTACATTAGTTCCCGCCACCCGGCACTATCTTGAAACTGAGAATATCATTTTTGCCGACGTCGACCGTATCTTCTTCGCCAACCCTCTGACCACCGACACCCTCAATAGCGGCAATAGTGACGTCTCCCATGATCTTACGAGCGACATTTATGACTGGAGTGCCCCGTTTAATCAACACACAGTCTCTGAACACGTTGTTACCAGAACCACCAGAGAAGTTGTGGATGTTTCTCACCGGATAGACAGGCACCAAGTCTAACAACGATGCAGCTGCCTTCAACAAGTCAACAACACCAGTCGAACCAAACCGATACAATACCAAATCACGGATATTCTCTATTCTGTTGCGCAATTTGTCGTCCAACGGCTTTAGCCCTGATTCTGGGCCCAAATCGTCGATCGTGTCTATGAACTCGGTGCCCAGGTCGTACTTGATGAACTTCTGGTTGGCCAATTTACGCAAGAGGACTTCTGTAATCGATGACGTTAGTACAACCTTCAGCTTGGGATATTTCAAGATGATTTTGGACACGTTTTTATCTGCGTCTGGATGGTCCATCTTGTTCAATGCTAGCACTGTAGGAAACTTGACATCCATAAAAGAACGCACGACTTTCTGAATCGTGGCATCGTCCCAGTCTTGTAAAGGTTGCAACCCCGGCAAGAGGTCAAGCGCCTTCGCTATCAACTGCTTATTGGCCGAATACCCACCCAACTGTTGTCTTAGAGTCTCCAAAGTAGTAGATTTAGTAGCACGGTGTCTTCTTACGACAGAGGGCCATCTTTCCATTAGATTGCCCAAGATCCATCTGAAAATTTCGTCCTGCAACCATTCTATGTCCTGTAAGGGATCGTAGCCTCTTGTGGCTTTACCTTCGGCATCTGTTGTGCCGCTAACGTCTACAATATGGATTAAACAGTCTGCCTCAGTCAAGTCTCCCAAGAACTTATTACCTAAGCCCCGGCCCAAATGGGCATTGGGCACAAGTCCGGCGACGTCTAAGAGCATAATTGGGACACCACGCTTACCCTGACGACAGTACCCATAGTTGGGCTTACACAAGTCCAGCACCTTATGTCTGGCACATGCACAGTCTATCTCCAAATACCCAGTTGCCTTGTTGGGGTCGATGGTTGTGAAAGGAAAAGCTCCGACTTTGGCGTTAGCGTCAGTCAACGAGTTGAGGGTCGTGGACTTGCCGCTTGAAGGCTTCCCGACAAGACCAATAACGGTGTCTCGAGCCATTTTGGGGATTTTTTGTCAAGAAGTAGAGATCTGAAAATTTCGATAACTTGAGAAGTGAAAAATCTCTATGCATAAATATATCTACATGCAGGTGAATCCAAGATGACTGAGAAAAGAGAAGTGATAAGAAAGAGAAAGAGAGGACGATAAAGACTACAGTAAGTGAAATGCGATATATGTAATATATGTCTATGGAAGTTTGTGAATAAGAGAAGTTTCTAGAGTTGCTGCGATGCTATTAAATATACCTTTCCCAAGACAAATACCACAAAGATCGAAACATAAAGTTCGAAACATTCAGAAAATCACATAATTTTTCAAAATTTACAAAGCTCCTCTGCAACGTATTATAAGAAAGCATAAGTCATAAACCCCTGAATGTAATATCTGATCGTAAACATCCCGCCTTGTACCATTACTGTTCCATCGCTTCATATGGGTGCAAATTGGACTGCTGCAGTCACGTGCACCTGCACACTGCCCCTTTTTGAGCAAGGGGTCTAGCAACGTCATAACAAAATAGTTTTAGCATTTATACGACGCTTTTCTTATACATTGATTCTGTTGACAATTCCTTAGAACCATCGTATAGATCACTCAGATATCCGCATTGAAACTCAATTCCAATTGGCTTTCTGATATTTTTCCTGAATTGATATTGACTTTTGAATTTATCACTCAATTCTCTTCTATAATTTTACCAAAGTTGATCAATAAATCTAAGTTGCGATGGCATTCAATATCCAATCGATTTTCTCCAACATATTCAGTGGGCTCAGTGCCGACTTCAAGAAGAAGAACTTCTCTTTATATGGCCAGTGGGTCGGGATCATTTCCATTTTATTGTGTCTTGCTCTTGGAGTCGCCAACATTTTCCATGCGTCGATTGTCATAGTATTTTCCATTATCTGTATCGTTCAGGGCTTGGTTGTTACGCTTGTAGAGATGCCCTTCTTGTTGAAGATCTGTCCATTCACCGAAACCTTCACCAACTTCATAAAGAACTTCGATGCTAACTGGCCACGTTGCGGATTCTACTTGTTGAACGCTGCTATCCAATGGGTGTCCGTGGCTGTTATGGCCACGAGTTTAATTGTAGTTGCTTGCTTCTTCACTGTTGCCGGAGGCTGTTATGCCTTGGCTGCTATAACTCACCAGGAGTACTTGAAGTCGTCGATCCAAGTCACAGGGTCCCCTGACTCTGTTGAGGGCCAAATTGGACAACATGTCGTGAGAAACGTTTTGTAGAGAGTTGAAAAGAGTTGCTAAAAAAGATATACGTTGTATATATTCTGTTCATTTCGTCACTTAGTCATTGACTTGACTTGTTAATATAAATTACTCGAGACTTCGAGGACAGTAGGCGAACTTGATAATGGCACCGAGAGGTGGCTGAAGACGAATATTTACGAAATTGACTTTATTGGCGCTTTGACTGCAAAAAGAGTTTCAGAAGGATATCTTAAAGCAGAAGCTCATCTCACAGTTGCTGGAGCTATTTCTGTTGTAGCTATTTCTGTAGGGTCTATAGTTGAATTGCCATTTATATATGTGGTTGTCGTTCAGCGCTGGGTACAGAAGCGCATTTTTTTGCACTATTTCTAATCGCCATATTTAAGCCTCAAAAGGTCAAGAATCTACACCAGGGACTCGTTTTACTATACCCACACTTCATGCTGGGGATTGCTGGCACTTCCCATATTCGGTGCTCTCTTTGCTAGAGCATTATTGTACTTCTGCGCTTTTTTATTTGCTACTCTCTATTATCTCTCTTAACTATGTAGACCTCAAGATTGTCGCATTTTTTTTTGTGACACTAATTTCTGATGAGAATATCAAATCTTTCTTTTCACAGCCAACCTTGCCATTTTTCACAACAACAAGAACAGTAGTATAGCCATTTTGAGCCACCTTATCAACTTCCACCTGTCTTCTTATACATATCCACAATGTCTACTATACTACCTTTTGTAGAAGACACAACACCTTCGGCGGAAATCGTCGCACCTCCTAAAAGTGCTGGCACGGTACAGAGCAAGAAGAGAAAGAAGAACGTCGACAACGACAACAACGACCGCAAGCCAAACAGCATTTCATCACTGCCTGATGCAACAGATGCTACCACTGAAACAAGCAAGTCTCTCCATTTTGATACTAAACCTGGTACGGCGATTACGTCATTCACGTACGAGCAGGTCAATGACGATGCCGATGAGTTAATCGAGTTACGAGGAGAGGGCCGTTATTTCGGTGTGACAGACCCAGAATCGGGAGACACCATTAATGCCCAACAGAGTCTTGGGCCTCTTTGCACCAACTGCCATAAACGGGGCCATATACGAGCCAAATGTAAGACTGTAGTTTGTCACCAATGTGGAAAAATAGGCGATCATTACGAAGCGCAATGTCCTTCTACCTCTATCTGTGGCAGATGCGGCCAGAAGGGTCATCTAGCCGCTGGATGTCTCAGTAAAAAGAAAAAGAGAGAATACTGCAAAAACTGTGATACTTTCAATCACGGCGGAGACAGATGTCCCTCGATATGGAGATCGTACTTGACTAAAAAGGATGAAGACAAGGAAGGTGAACTCTTGGTTTTGCCAGTATTATATTGCTATAATTGTGGAAGCAAGAGTCACTATGGGGACGATTGTATAGAAGCCAGGTCGTCCAGAGTGCCGAATTTGGGCAGTGCTTTCAGCGGAAGCAATCTTCCTAGGAAATTGAGATCTCTCTATTTCGCTCAGCGCTCAAACGGATCTAAT
Organism: Scheffersomyces illinoinensis; assembly: GCA_030572695.1. Taxonomy (NCBI): domain Eukaryota; kingdom Fungi; phylum Ascomycota; class Pichiomycetes; order Serinales; family Debaryomycetaceae; genus Scheffersomyces; species Scheffersomyces illinoinensis. Next base: position 1,864 of record JAJMAP010000145.1, on the reverse strand, counting down.
TCCAGGCCAAGTCTTGCTGTTCAGTACGAAGAGACTTCTAATCTTGAAAAGTTCGCAGCGTCGCCATTGTTTCGCAGAGACCTGGAAGACTCTAGAAAAAGGAGGGATTACAATAGTGGAAGAAATGGTTCAAACAGAAACTATAACAGTAATAATAACTTCAATGGCTATAGTAACAACAGCAGTTACAACAGTAACAGCAGCTACAAGAACAACAATAAAATTAATAACTACAATAATAACAGCTATGGTGGCCTGGCCATAGATTTTCCTCGAGGTAATAATAATGTCAATAACAGAAACTATATCAACAACAACAATAGTAATAATAACAATACCAGGATAAATAATAGCCGAAATTTTCAACAGAAGCCTACGAGAAGTGCCGTTCTCCCACCAAAGAAGGGTGCCAATTTTGGCAAGCATACTATAATGCCCACGAACAGCGGGAAGGTAGCCAAGCCCTCGCGTTCCGGCCTTATTCAGAGCCAGAGTGCCCGTGCTAAGCAATCGGGAAAGAGAGGTACTCTTCATTACTAGCCGGAAGCGTGTGGTTAGAATAGAACCGATGAAGATATGGTAAAATCAATAGAACAATCTCAGGAGAGAAATCTTCAACAAGTCACATTAACAAATAGTAGTGTGAATGTCATGTCAATTGTAGAATATGGGATGTGAGTTGTAGAGTTGTAGAGCTGTAGCAACTTTTTGTCAAACAAAAACACAAGTCTTTTGGATTTGTTGTAGCGATTTATTTATTGTGAATTATTCCAAGTGATTGCGAAATATACTTCCCAATTCTGTGTAAAATATTGGGATAAAATGAATATAAAGACGAAGCAAAATGAAAAAATACAGAAATACTTAAACTAATTGAAATATCAATATCGAGAGGGAAAAATATCAGTAAAGTAAGATGTAAATACGCTACCAGGAACTTCACTATTAAGGATACATTACCACTTTCAAAAGTCAGCTTTTTCAAATATTTAACAGCTACTTTGGAGAAACATGGTGAAGGCCCCAAACTCCACATATTTTCTATTTTGAACTCTGCAAATTAGTCTCAGCCTTGTCGTCAGGTAATTACCTTAATTTCAGCACTCATTGTGGCCCTCCAGTGCCACGGCTCCAAATGGTTACCACACTGACTACGTGCTCATCCTCCCATACAAATTATCTATTTGATCATTCCGGCATATGTTCGCCATTCCGAATAAGTGCCCATTGCCGAGTCACATTCCTAGCCATGGCAATTACAATCTTCTATTTAAATCTTTAGACAGTGTAGCTTTCTGTTTCATTTACCTCGGTCTTTCACAGTAAATCCAAGCAAACACAAGGCTACAGCCTTGTGAACATCCTAGCATAAATAAATTTCTTTGTGTCGGAGTCACGTTGTCTCCATTCTAAAGATTGAGTTCATACATTATGGACTACTCCGAGGAAGATCCCTGGATCAAAGAACCCCAGCTTGCACCCTGGATCTCGGTGCTAGACTACTTCCACTATCCCATTGGAAAGTCCAAGAATTACAAGAATCTCCGGAAGATGACGACTGCCAGATACGGACAGATCACAACCTTGATCCTTATTGCCTTTTTAATACTCATCCCCATACACCGATATCTCCTCAAGAACGGCTACACTCTCACCAACAAGCTCCAGATCTTGCGAAGCGTCAACAGAAGACTCAACAAGTACATCTATCCGAGTGACGACTTGCACGAATCACGTCGACAATACTACAAAAGACTTCGTTCTAGGCTTGCACTTAGGGCTAAAACCTGGATCTTCAATTTTTCTTACCATGCCAGCACCATTTTCCAGTTAGCATTTTGGGTCACACTCTTGTCGTCTTTGT
>JAJMAP010000144.1:0-12775 GCA_030572695.1 Scheffersomyces illinoinensis | reverse complement strand
TAAAATCCAACGTTGCCATCGTTGGGCCCCCGGTTCGATTCCGGGTTTGCGCATTTTTTTTTTTTTTGAACGAACACCAGAAAAACTAGCTTTCTGCTATCAATGGATTTTAGAAATCCGTAGTGCAATCTCTTCTATTCTCGTGCTCGACTCTTTTGTAGACTTAACAAATCAATGTCGAAAGTAGCCGTATCAAGAGCTGTGAAGGCTGGTAAGTGATAGAATTTTCATATATTATCGAGAACACAATACTAACATGTCTATTTAATAGTTCAGAAGTTCTATCCAATCGCATTGGCCGATAAAACCTGGGATAACACTGGATTGTTACTCGACTCAAGTTCTGATAATATTAAGTCAGATCAACTCAATATACTTCTCACAATTGACTTGACGCAATCTGTTACCGAAGAGGCCGTCAAGAAAAATGCAAATTTTATCGTGGCTTATCACCCATTCATCTTCAGAGGATTGAAGAGCATTACAACGGAAGATCCTCAACAAAGATCGCTTATTAAACTAATCCAGAATAACATTAGCGTATACTCCCCGCATACAGCAGTAGATAGTGCCTATGGAGGTGTCAATGACTACTTGGTAGATGGAATAACTTACGGATTCGATATTCAATCGAGAGAAGCAATTGAAAAGGACGAAAATGCTCAAGATTGCGGGATGGGCCGTATAGTTACTTTGAAGAAACCAGCTACTCTTTCTAAGCTAGTAGAGAATGTTAAATGTAGCTTGGGTTTGAAATATGTTCAAATTGCTCGGGGTAGTGGCACGTCTAAAGACCATGAAATCTCCACCATTGCTATCTGCGCTGGCTCGGGAGGCTCTGTATTCAAAGGAATCAAGGCGGATTTATACTTTACTGGAGAATTGTCACATCACGAAGCCTTGTATTTCACAGAGTCTGGCTCATCAATTATCACAACTAACCACTCCAACACCGAACGAGCATTCCTAAAAGTCATTAAAAAGCAATTGTCAGAGACCTTGAAAGATTCCAATGTGTTTGTCAGTGAATGCGACAAGGACCCATATGAATTGGCATAAATAGAGAGTCTACCAACATAGGATGATGGGAAGCTTTGCAAAATGCAATAATAGTATCACGTGATTGGTTTATTCTTGATCCTAATCTAAAACTAGATAGAAGAATAGGTAGAAAAGGGACTTAATTATTTTCATATATAAAGACTAAATCAGCAGATTCAAACTAGTAAAAAGTGATTTACAGACCCATAAAAGTACGCAATATTTGGGCGTAGTTCGATTTGCAACTTAGCTTTCTACACTTGAAGCATGTCGAAGACTGAACCCCAGAATTTGCGTCTCCATGACCTTGAGGGATGTGTCCCATCCTATAACGTGAAATCCACAATTGTGCAATGTGTTGGCACTGACTATGTGTTTCTATATGGTGGTTTCGATGATATGGATATTTTGGATAGCAATGTGTACTTATTGAATTTGAAGACCAAGACGTGGGAGGTGGATGATAAGCATGATGGCTTATATAGAGAGGGGCATCTGGCAGTCTATATAAGCAATGGCAATATTTTAGTGTTCGGAGGCGTACCATACGATGAGTTTCCAGTACCTTCAGTTACTCGTCAAAGAACTGCTTCTGCAACGTTTAGAAAAGATAGTTTGATGATGATCTACAACATATACGACAGGAAATGGATCGGGCCTCCACCTTTTGCGCTTGATAATGCGCCATCCTCAAGATCAAGACATGCGTGCTGTCTTTCCCCAGACCATTCAAAGCTATACGTAAGCGGAGGACTTGTTAAATCTTCTCCATTGGATGATTTATATTGCTATGACTTGACTTCTGGTTCGTGGCTGGGTCCAATACGATTCGTTTCTCGTTTTGATCATTTCATAACCATATATGGCGATAAGTTATATTCATTTGGAGGCTTGGATAAGGACATGAACCATGTCAAAGACACGATTACTTTCTATTCATTTAAAAATCATACTATTGGCCAAATCTCCATAATACAAAAACCAGAGTCCACTATTCTAGGGAAGGAGGATGAGCTCAACCTGGAGTATGATTCTCGTAGCACATACAACCTAAATGACTGCGAACGCCTATATGTCGACTCAGTCATTAATCTGTCTATCATATTGGATATTTCTTTACCTTCTTGGAGCGCTACATCGGGTGGGTTGATCATATCTAATTTCGATCTAGAAGACTTCGAAACTCAAGAAACTTTTAATATTCGTAATATTGCCATGATCTACAATAGAGCTAACAAGGTCGACATTATGAACTACTCATGGAAAGAAACATTTGTCAAAGAAAATGGAACCTTGTACTTGTTGGGAACAAACTTCAACAGTACAAATGTGGTTCCTGATACCGCAAATGCAACAGCAGATTCAATACCTGGCGAAGATGGCACGACTGAAGGCATGGACGAAATAGAAAACGAAGAATCAACGGGCATAGCTAAATTAGGTGCTCTATTTGAGATGAAATTGAGTGATCTCGGAATACCATTCCGCAAAAATATTAGCCTCGAGAAAAGTCAATTCCAGAGTAGTATTCCATTGTCGATGGATTACGAGAGGTTCCTTTTGAGCGAGCAATTTACTGATTTCGAGATTGTAACTTTGAATGATGAAGAAGATAGAGACAAATATCAAGAATCTTTCTCTTTAATGGAACTGGACCCTTCAAATATCAAAACAGTAAAGGTTCATAAGGCAATTCTATTATCCAGGTGGCCCCATTTTCAAAGATTAATTGCAATCGGGATGGCGGAAACAATCCTGAATAAGATGCTTATTCCTGAACCTCACCGTTGGGTAAAAGGTTTACTTTATTATTTGTATGTTGGAACAATAGATGTTGATTCTTATGTTCATGAGTCATATACAATATTAGACTACCTAGGTTTGTCAATGCTTGCAAATATGTACGAGCTTCCAGATTTGAGAACTTTGGCGATGCACAAAATGTTCAAGCTATTCGACCAACTTCAACTATCATTTGATGCGCAGAACGATGAGATGATTTCAATATTGCTTAAACTCTGGCGGGAATTATCTTTTGCAAATGAAATCGTCCTTCGTGTGAAAGTTATGGATATGATAAGAAAATATTGGTCTGCAATTACTCGGTCGAAGCCATTCTTCTCGTTGTCCAAGGATGAAATAGTGAAGCTTTGCCAAGATTCAAGTGATGAACCTTTTCTCAAGGTCAAAGGAGTGAATATGATGACGACTCCTCGATCCAACAGAGCCTCGTTCGAATCAATTGAAAACCTCAGCGACCCACAAACTCCAATTAGAAATACCCACTCACCGTTTGTTATAGATTCTCCTCACAACCAAAGTAGTTTCACGAGCTTACAACACTTGACAAGTGTTTTCAATGATCATCTATAGCAGAAGTAAATAGTCTAATAATAGGCACTAGAATACATACTAGTTCATTTGGTCTCGCTATCATCTTTGTCCGTTTTTTTGCCATCACCTGGATGAAATAGATCATTGAAGATCTTGTTCACCTCATTTCCAACCTTGTCAATTATTTCTCCGATATCAACAATAACTTCGTCAACTAGGTTGCCCTTACTATCCGGATGTTCCTCAAAATCTGTTGGTTTGGGAATTGGCTGCGTTTCTAAGCTTGAAAGTGTAGACTCTTCCGAAATCATCGACTGTAATGGATGATTATTCGTGCTGATTGAAATTGTGACTTGCTTTGAGTCAGATGGTCTTTTCTTCCACAATAAATCATAAGTAGCATTGTAGACCACATGTTCAACAGCAAATGGAAGATCTGGGAACTCTAACTCATCAACCCAATCGTTTGGCAATTCATTTGCACCTGAAATTTTAGAAATAACGTTAACATCACTACCACTATTTGGCGAAGGAATGATATTTAATGTGTCACAGATGATGTTGTAAACTTCGGTATTCTTGAATGGATGTACTTTCTTTGAAGCTCCCAATCTCAGATCAAAATATGGTCCATTCCCTAAAAAGATAGCTCTCATCAACAATTCTGTGTTATTGTAGCCATGAACTCCTTTCGGTGTATAGTCGAAACCTTTATCCTTCATTTGCTTGTGTGTTGTTATAGAGTATCCAATCTTTGGAATGAGCCAAATGGGAGCGAGACGATAGTTAAATTTGTGCTCCTTTGTTTCACCACCAAAACACCATTCTTTTGGCAATTCCTCAACCTTATAGAGATCGAACTTCCTGGTTTCTGATTCTCCTAATTTTTCGATATTGAGTTTTATCTCATTGTAGATTTCTTCAACTGAGTATTTCTCAATCGGTCTTAAACCAAACAATGGCCATCCATCAATATGTTCTAATTTGTCCAAATCAATCAAATCATCCAAATAAATAAGTCTATCGTTTGATGTTGGGGCCATTCCGTGGTCACTGACGATTATCGTGTTCACGATGTTCTGTAAGTTTCTCCTTTCGATTTCCTTTTGCATAAGATCGATAAAATCGTCCACATACGTTAATGCGTCAGTCAAGTTCTGGCCACTTATCCCAAATTTATGACCGAACAGATCTACAGTGGGTACATAAGTTAAGATCAATTCTGGTCTGTCATTAATGTTTTCTCTGTCAATCCAGTTCATAACTCTGCTAACTTTGGAAGACAACAATTCAGATCCATTATATCTATCGAAATCTTTCGAGGGACCAACTGTGGGTACTTCACTTCCTGGCCACATATGCACAGCAGCATTCACACCTTGGTTTCTCGCAGTAGTCCAGATTGGTTCACCTCCTTTCCAAAAGTCGGGGTCAAGTCCACCACGCTTAGGATCTGTATTTACAAACTGCTTCTTCAATAATGGATCGTAGAATGTGTTTCCAACAATTCCATGGTCAGCGGGATCAAGTCCCGTAACCAATGTCCAATGGTTCGGGAATGTAGATGATGGAAAAGATGGGATCATGAAAGGCGCACCGTGTCCATCCACGAGTAGAGTATGCAATGTAGGGGTTATTTTCGGATTTATATAGTGAGGGTGAAATCCATCTAATGATATAACAAGAGTTGTAGGATGGAAGTCATGTGTTGAATTACTGATAATTCTTTTATTGTATGAGTCAACATAAACATTCTTGTGATTGCGACCAATGATGAGAAAAATGATAGCTATCAAGCTTGCCAACATTACAGACCCTAAAACCGTTGTGGCTTTGAGTTTATTACTCAATAGCTTGATCTGGTAATCTCTGATATCAAATGAGCGATAGTCTTGATCGTTGTCGTTGTCTTGAGAGTCAATTTCGAAATCTTCACTCTCAGTGTTTTCTCGATTCAACATTTCATAAGAATTTCCTCCTATTTTCGGTCTAGATTTGTAGAATCCCATTATTTTCAGGATGAAACTATTGGACGAACTGTCCTCAAATTCGTAGTCTAAGCTATTCAAGAATTCATGGCTATCGTCCGTTCTAACCACCTTTGATTTATTCGTTTGTTCATGAAATAGGACATCGTCATCGGGATCATCAATATCGGTCACGGGAACATCTACAGCAAAAGGCTGGAGGTGTGAAGAGTAGTTGATGGACATTTTCTTCTTTTTCTATTAATTTATATAAGTAGTTGTTGGCTTTTGCAGTTTGAGTAGAAGGAGTAATGAAATACGAACAATGTACGTATATATCCGATCTGTGTAGCCCTTACAGTAATACAGAAAAAGTGAAGTACTGCACATTGAGTAAAAATCCGTAAGCGGAGATAACCGGATTCGGAAATACCGAAAGAGATGTGATCTACACCAAAACCAAAACTTATAACAATTGTATATCAATTGTATATACCTAACCTTTAAACTTAATACTTAACATAATCTAGAGAATTAAAAACAATAATGCGAGTCTTTTTGAAACTGTACTTATCTCTATTGTCACTAGGGGACATTTAGAAAACGTCACCTTGGTCGAACATGGCGTCGGCAACCTTGATGAAACCTGCAATGTTAGCACCCTTCAATAAGGATGGCAAGCCTGCAGCGTTCTTTTCAGCAGAGTACTTTACAGCAGTTTCATAACAGTTTTCGAAACAAGTGTACATGATGTTCTTCAACTTTGCGTCAACTTCTTCAGCAGTCCATTGAACTCTTTGTGAGTTTTGGGCCATTTCCAAACCAGATACGGCAACACCACCACAGTTAGCAGCCTTACCTGGAGCGTACCAGACGTTGTTGTTTCTGTTGGCTTCGAAGATGTCAATGGCTTCCTTGGTGGAACCCATGTTTGAACCTTCAGCGATATATTTGACACCAGCCTCGATCAAAGCTTGTGCTTCTTCACCAGAGACTTCATTCTGAGTGGCAGAGGGCAAAGCAATGTCGACTTGACCAACCTTGGCCCATGGTCTCACACCAGCCAAGTACTCAACGGAGTTGGAGCCTGAGAAAGCAGAAGCTGAGTCCACGATGATTTCTTCTAAAGACTTGAACTTCAACTTGGCAGCACCAATGGCAGCGATTTGTTCTTCAGTGATACCGGTTTGAGAAATGATGGAGCCCTTGGAATCAGATAAGGAAACAACTGTACCTCCCAATTCAATGACCTTGAGAGCTGCGTATTGTGCGACATTACCAGAACCAGAAATAGCAACTCTCTTACCTTTGAAGGATTCTTTACCTTGAGTGGCCTTTTCGATCATCTTTTCAACGTAGTATACAACACCGTAACCGGTGGCTTCTGGACGAATCAAAGAACCACCCCAGGTCAAACCCTTACCAGTCAAGATACCAGTCCAGTTGTTTTGCATTTGCTTGTAGGCACCAAAGAGGAAACCGATTTCACGGCCACCAACACCAATGTCACCAGCTGGGACATCAGTATCGGAACCGATGTATCTGGCCAATTGTCTCATAAAGGCGACGCAGAATCTTCTGATTTCGGCATCGGATCTACCCTTAGGGTTGAAATCACAACCACCTTTGCCACCACCCATGGACAACCCGGTCAAAGCGTTCTTGAAAATTTGTTCGAAACCCAAGAACTTCAAGATCGACAAATTGACTGATGGATGGAATCTTAATCCACCTTTGTATGGACCCAAGGCGGAGTTGAATTGAACTCTGAAACCGTTGTTAACTTCGATCTCACCCTTGTCGTTTTCCCAAGAGACTCTGAACTGGATGAGTCTTTCTGGGACAGAGACAACTGGGATAACCTTCTTGTACTTTGGTTGTTCGGTGAACAAGGTAGAGTCTTCAAGAGCATGGACTAACTCGTTGTAAGCTTGTTGGAATTCAGGTTCGTGTGGCAAGACCATTGTTAACTGAGGTTAAGTATCGATAAGGATAATTGAGATAGAAAGGAAGAAAAGATTTTCAAATCGTAACAGGGGAACTAAGTCCCTATATATATAGAAAAATTTTCGATACGATCTTTATGGCAGTTTAGTACACAGCACAATTTATGGTAACAAAAATGATGCAATAAGAAATTTTCTGTTCCGGAGAAAAATCGGACACCAACATTATTCTCTACAAGCAGTTATTTTTTCATTGTTTCACATAGTTAACTCCAGAAATGTGTCCCGATGATTCAATCTAATTTCTTTTAGGGGAATTTTCTTTTTCAGCAAAAGAGTCATTTGAAGATTACGAGCACTGCACCTGTACCAAGCCCGTACCTTATCTCAATCTCTGGCCAATCAATCGACGGTGTGAAAATTAATCAACCTCCGTGTGCAGGAGTTTAATAGCTCCATTGCTTAAGCTTGTAGTCCTTTAACGGAGGGAACACAAATGGAGAAGTATATGAGACGGGCCTTTTACGGTAGTATGCAAAGTCAACAGTGGGGATCTAGCAGTACCGGGGCCGCTACAAAGGCAGAAGATTGCAAGGTAGTTCCGTCTATACGTGACTTTTACCGTCGCTTGCAAAATTTTCGCTTTCAATTTTTTTCACTTCGCATCTTACCAATTAGGTGCTAGTCGCTATCAGAACTTGGTCTGATTTCGTCCACGTCTCTACGGTGTGGAGTTCTCTCCTTTAGCTATAAAACGTGGTTCTAAATTCGAGGGACCAATCGCATAGATTCTGAACGTGGTTTTTCGACGGATTATCGCACTGACACTTGCGAGATCTGACTATACCGTACGTGCCTAATGTCAGTGACACGTTACATCACAAAATTTACTGTATGCAACTAAGTAGTTCGCTCTGGCATATTACTTCGGCCCACCGAATATTGCCGAAAGTCGGGTTTTTTTGTAGACAAAGTAAACTGCTAGGCATTTCGATTGTCCGCGACACATTCTTTATCAAGCGAATCAGAGCTATTCTCGGGCTCCTGTCAAGACCAAAGTCCATTATTCCTAATTGATGCCAAATTTGTTCATGGGCGGCAACTCGACACGCACCTCAAGTCTCTCTTCGTATTAGGCAGCTCTAACCCTTTGAATTGTTCATACCATTGTATTCCACCCAGTGTCACTACGTAGTTCAATACTGTATATACCAACGAAATTGTAGAGATGTTTCAAGTTTTGCTAAATTCTTGATCAAATATTTGAAAAACTTACAGATTTATCCAACTTTCTTGCTAAGATTGCATCATTACCTGACCTTCCGTGTTTGCAGTAACCAAAAATGTATCCACTATTCTGTAACATGTATCATCTATAATTTAATTGTTTTATCTAAAAGCGACATTGTCAACAATAATGCTATTTGTTAACCTATTGCACTATACTTTAACTTACATTCTTCCCCTCACTATTGCTGTGATAATAGTTGCAATGTTTCTAATTGTAGACAAGGAAGTCTACGAAAAAATCTAAGAAAGCATGCTTAAGTAAGCGAGTGTTTAAATGCAGTACGACGTCATTTGGAACATACTGGTAAAATTTGAAAAAATCCATCTCAACACATACCCTCAGCCTGACTTCTAGTATCTTCGACTTATCCAAAATGGACAATAGAAAGGTGTATAACTCCTACAGGGACAGAATAAGAAGTATTTCAGTACCTTACGGAAATCGAAATGGATTCCTTTCAAAAGTTAAAAACCTTTTCAACAGCAATATAAATGAAGTAAAACCAATTGAAGATTCATCTTTATCTTTAGCCCTTCCAGAAGACAAAATATCAAAGATTGATACTCCTTTGAAGAGGAAAAGTGATAGTCTTGCTGAAGAATCAATAACAGCAAATGAGATTTTATCGTCATTCTTCAAAGAGAAGGGAGACAGACACTTGACCGATGTAGAATATGAAGGTGTTATGGCTCTTTTGTCCAAGTCAAGAGCCAATACACCAGTAAAGAGACAGAGGCTAAACCAGGATTTCCGAAATGACGCAGAAAATTCAATTTTGAATGAAAAAAGTTTGCAACAACATCCTGCTGCAGTCGATATTCTGGAGGTATTTGCTACGCCTTCTGCTCAGAAGACTTTAAGAAATGTTAATGCTACAATGACCAACGACCAGTCTTCCCTCATTACAGATTATAGCCCCGTATATCATACCATTAACGAAAGTTTCGGTAATAGAAGTATTTCATCTGTCAAACGTGTCTATCAATTCTCAGGATTGCCATCGCCATATAGAACAAGAATAAGAGCCCCTAAATCATCCTCTTTGAAATCGTCTAAACCCAAAACTTCATCAAATGATCTCCAAATTATTTTAAGGAAAGAGAAGGGTATAACCAATAAATCGATTAACACATCAGCCACTCACAAACCGCGCAGTGCAGCTGCAACAACGTTGCTTTCTATTCTAGATGGAAAACAGAATGATAGCGAAGATACAGTCAATACTACGAAGTCAAACATAGAGCGCTTTTCAAGTCCGTACTCGTCACAACCGTCAATAAAGAAGACAAATAAGATGGAAAGCGTCAATAATGCACATAAAAATACTATCACTGCCAATGATATAAACAAAACTATATCGTATGATAAATCTCATACTTTGCCAACATTCAAACCTGATGATACTTTCCCAAAGAGTAAAACTACATGCAAATTAACACATAGTAATGAAGCTAAAATAGAAATACCAAAGAAAACAAACGACTATCCAGCATTCAAGGGAATCGGTACTAGTACGAATAGTATTCCATCAGTTTTACCGACTGTGAAAAATGAAAAACCCAAGGAAAATATCAATCTCAACCTGAAAACAACAAATTCTAACATTCCTAACTTAACGCCAGACTCTAACGGAAGTGAATATGAATTCCCAGAATTGAAATCGATAGAAGTGGGCTTGGATGCTGCTAAAGTTATTCAGTATGAAATGCTATTTAATTTTTAGTAGAAATATATATAATTAATGTATATAACATTTGTGGGAAGTTTAACGAAGTTCAAGAAAAAAATTCAGGTTTGCTAACTAAATCTGTAAAATTTCTAAACGAGACGCGAAACGAGCTTGCGGCTTGAATAAAAAAATGAACTGCTATTTAATTCATCAGAACTAGTCTTCACATCAGTTCTTTTCCGACATTTACCTATATAGCTATCAATGACGACGGAACTCAACTCTGTTCTATTGATTGGAGGCTCTGGTTTCCTCGGCCTTCACTTGATCGAGCAATTTTACAGACATTGCCCTAACACAAAATTATATGTATTTGACGTACGTCCATTGCCAGACAAGTTGGCTTCCTATTTTACGTTCCCGCCAGAACAGATTGAATTTTTCAAGGGTGACTTAACTTCTGAAGAAGATGTATCAGAAGCCATATGCGAGTCCAAATGTGATGTTATTGTTCATTCTGCGTCACCTATGCATGGGTTAGCGCAAGAAATTTACACGAAAGTCAATGTTCAAGGTACACAGAATGTGATTGAAGTTGCTAAGAAGTTGAAAGTCAAAGCTTTGGTTTATACGTCATCTGCCGGTGTGATATTCAATGGACAAGATGTCAAAAATGCCAATGAATCGTGGCCATACCCAGAAGTCCACATGGATGGATACAATGAAACAAAGGCAATAGCTGAAGCAGCAGTTATGCTGGCTAACGACAAGAACGGGTTGTTGACCGTGTGTCTCAGACCAGCCGGTATATTTGGTCCTGGGGACCGTCAATTAGTTCCTGGTCTAAGGGCAAGTGCCAAGTTGGGCCAATCGAAGTTTCAATTAGGCGATAACAACAACTTGTTTGATTGGACATACGTGGGAAATGTTGCCGATGCCCATGTTTTGGCAGCACAGAAAGTATTGGATCCATTGTACGCAGAGAGTCTTGGTGGAGAAACCTTCTTTGTCACAAATGATGCCCCAACTTATTTCTGGACTTTAGCCAGAACTGTTTGGAAAGCTGATGGCTACATTGATAAGTATTATATTCGATTGAATAGGCCCGTTGCAATCGTCTTGGGATACTTCTCAGAATTCTTCTCAAAGTTCGCTGGGAAGGAACCAGGTATTACACCTTTTAGAGTAAAGGTTGTCTGCGCTCACCGTTATCACGACATTATCAAAGCGAAGACAGTTCTTGGTTACAAGCCAGCAGTGGATTTGGAACTTGGTATACGTTACACCTTGGAATGGATGGATGAAACTTCGTGATGTTCCTCTAAAATGTAAATATAAATACTACTCATATGGATTTTTATTATTCAGACACTAATTAGTAACTATGTGATCAATGAGCAAGCTTATCAATTTTGAGAGTAACGGAATATTCCGTTTTGAGCCAGATGTAGATACAACGTCTAGAATAAAAGTTAGTAATCAAATCTTTAGATGAAAATAAAACAAGTTGAACATACTAGTTGAATTGACACCTCTTTTACCATCAAGGGTAGAATTTTGACTATTGCCAATAGTTGTAATGTTTCCCAATTCGGTGGAATTGTGTTTAATGGCATGTTCCAGTTTACGTTCCCCCTCAATTTTTGATTTCGGCTGTGTAGCTTGAATTTCTTTAGAGTGTGATTCCTGATTAGAATTAAGTTTGGACATAATGGCATATGAATCTTTCGGCATTTGGCTTCCTGGGTCACCTTTGCTTCTGGATTTGACTAAATATTTGGAATTAACCTCTTCAACATTACTGTCCCCACCACGATACTCCTTTTTAAATGGAAGGGCACATGCGTTAATTTCACTTAATTCAGCACAGTCTTCGTACAAGACGCTTAAGAAATTTGCTGATGGGTTGTCGGGACAGATATGATAACATTCCTGCTTTATACTCTGAAGCGCACAACACTCACAGGCAAGATCGTCTGGTGTGCAATCATCTAATTTCGACAATACTTCATTGCAACAAGCTGATAGCTTGATGAGATCATTTGGTGGGCATTTCTTGGATGGCCGAGGATTGGGATTGACGTAGGATCCAAATTCGGATTCGTATAAGTTGCTGTTGATTGAATATTTTGCAGCAACAACCAGGGAGAATGCGGCGGCAACGCCAATCGTAGTAACAGTTGTCTGAAACTTCATAGTGCACACTTATATCTTTGACGGATCTTTTTTTTAAGCGGAGACAGTATTGTTGCTCTAGTGATCTCTTTTAATGTGAAATACACTAAGTATATTGCAACAATTATTGGCCCCAAATTCTTAGCGCTTAAGCAAAAATAAAGTCAATACACGCGCGATTTGGAATTCACAGACCATATCCGAGGCGAGGATTATTTTGCCTTAAGGATACAAAGCAAAAAATCAGACATTTACCAGGGCAGAGATATTCACAAGCTCTGTTCTATTTCTTTCGGGATCATAGCTGCTCTGATATAAGTGAAGTATAGAGAAGACTCTTGAATTTACAAAT
>JAJMAP010000143.1:0-13061 GCA_030572695.1 Scheffersomyces illinoinensis | reverse complement strand
CGAATAATCCGTGAGATTCTCTGATAAAAGTTAGAAGCCCTGAAATAACGCGACGGAGACTTCTAAGCCTGCATCAGCGTTCTATATTGCAATTGTTTCTCAAAAAAAAATGATTCGAGCCCAGAACTTTTCTTATTGATTTCACTTTGAATATACCAAGCTAAAACGGAAACGAGTCTATTTTCGTGTAGCAACTCTATTTGCTGGTATTTGGTGTACAGCCTCCTTTTCAACAGGAATTCTGTATGTAATCTCGAAGCGGCATCATTTCAACTCGTGTCATGTAGTTTATAAATACCCAACTTTGTCCAGGATGGATATAGTTGAACACTTTAGAAACCCAACTCTTCACTTATTAAAAGGACAATGAACTTTTCGATTGTTTCAGCCTTTGTATTTTTCATCTTTCAATCGGTTTTTGCTGATGACAAGTCTACCCCTCCTGTGGAAGTTGTGGGTAACAAATTTTACTTTTCAAACAATGGCTCTCAATTCTTAATGAGAGGGATTGCCTACCAGCAAAACACAGCTAATGCAACTGAAAATTTGCTGTTCATTGATCCTCTTGCTGACGAGAAGACGTGCGAAAGAGACGTCAAATATTTCAAAGAATTGAATACAAATACTTTGAGAGTATACGCTGTAAATGCGTCATTAGACCATGATGCATGTATGGATATTTTCTCGGAAGCCGGTATTTATATTATTGCTGATTTATCGGAACCAGATCTTTCAATTAACAGAAACAATCCAGAATGGAATCTTGATTTGTATAAGAGATACACTGAAGTTGTTGACATGTTTGAAAAGTACCCAAACGTGTTGGGATTTTTTGCTGGAAACGAAGTTACAAATGATAAATCCAACACTGATGCATCTGCGTTTGTTAAAGCTGCTGTTAGAGACACTAAGAAATACATCAAAGACAAACAATACAGAAATATACCTGTCGGATATTCATCAAACGATGACGAAGATATTAGAGTTGCAATTGCTGATTACTTCGCCTGTGGTGATTTAGACGAGAGGGCTGACTTCTTTGGGATAAACATGTACGAATGGTGTGGTGAGTCTACCTTTAAGACTTCAGGTTACCTGGATAGAACTGAGGAGTATAAGAATCTAACTATTCCTGTTTTTTTCTCAGAATACGGTTGTAATGAAAAGAGACCAAGAAAATTCACAGAAGTTGGTGCCATCTTCAGTGATGACATGACCGATGTATGGTCTGGTGGAATTGTCTACATGTACTTCGAAGAGCAAAATAAATATGGTCTTGTTTCAATTAATGGGGATGAGGTACAAACCCTTGATGACTACAAATACTACAAAAGTGAGATTAACAACATCAGCCCCAACTATGCTAAATCATCTTCTGCCTCATCGGAAGCTACCCAAACGTTTGCATGCCCGGTTTCTGCCTCAACTTGGAGAGCAGCAGTCAAGTTACCTCCAACTCCCGACGAAGATTTCTGCGAATGTATGGCTCTGACTTACGAATGTGTTATTAGAGATAATGTTCCGCAGAAGAATTTCAAAAATTTGTACTCCGAAATTTGCGGCCAGATTGACTGTTCCCCAATTTCTGTAAATGGCACTAAAGGTGAGTACGGGAGCGTATCTTTTTGCTCGGACAAGGATAAGTTGTCTCACGTTTTAAATGACTATTACCTTAGTTCAGACAGACACCTGTCGGCCTGTGACTTTAATGGTTCTGCTACGCTTGCAAAGAGTGTTGAAACAGGGAAGACATGTAGCGCCAAAGATGGATCTGTTAACTCTGCTGGCGGCTCCAATTCCAAGAGTTCGGATACTAGCCAATCCACCTCGACATCTACGAAAAGTTCAGGAGCTATTAAAAGTGTCCAGTTTGCTTCCAAGCATGATTTGTTAGCAATATCTATATTTATGGGATGCCTCTTCAGTGGTGTAACAATATTATTCATTTGAGTACTACTGCCTTTGGTCACTTACCGTTGGTATTTAAGTCCTGATATACAGTATGACCATACTGATGAATTCTTGACTAAGGATAAATAAACTGATAATATAGGTTCAAATATCATTCTATATGTACTACATGATTAAAATTTAATTAGCAATCATGAAGATCTCGTTAAGCGCTTTAGCATCCATGACGGACGCACGCTTTTGTTTGATCCACTTAGATCTAGCAGCAAGTCTAGTGGAGATAGGTTGTTCTTCTGTGGCGCTAGGCTCAAGTTCCAAAGAACTTCGTACTAGATTTTGCTTCTTCACCTTCTTCGCCTTCTTCACCTTCTTCGCCTTCTTCACCTTCTTCTCGTTCTTCTCATTCTTCTCGTTCTTTTCGTTCTTCACTCTTCTTTCTTTATTATCCTTCGTTACCTTTTTTTCTTTCTTTTCTTTTCTTTTCTTTCTATCTTTCTTCACGTCCTTTCCGTACTTCTCTTTTGACACGTTATCATCGCCCAATGATTTCCCCTTCTTGGATAGACTAACTTCTATAAGGGTTGCTGAGGTAGACATAACTGTCTGCGTATTTGTGTCCCAGGTACTTCTTAAAACTTCCCCTTTTACAAAATGCATTCCCCATTTACCGTTTATTATCTTATCTTTTCTTTGTCTTTCAAGTTCACTGTTGATCTTTTCTTCTTTACCGTTAAGTCGACCCAAAATTCGTTGAAAAACGTCAAGCCCTGAGCTGTCATTGTCTATTTCATCTTTACCATTTTTCTTAGCCAATCTTGCTCCTAACCCAAGGTTATCACCCTTTATAGTAACCTTCACGTGAGACGTCATCGCATGGTCTACAAGTCCCAAACCTTTCCCAGGCTGCCATCCCATCTTCTCTAGGTATTGATGTCCAAATCGATTCGTATCATTTGACCAATTTGTATTACGAGGATCCAACCCGAATCTTTGCTTCACCTTTATGCCCGCTAACCCCATTGTTTTTGATGATGAAAGTACTACTCTATTCTACAACAAGATTAATAAGTAAAAATTGGGATACCTTCGTTTTCAATAAAGATGAGTATCCTGCATATTGTGATATTTCTTTTTATGTTCCCTAGTAGTTCAGCTAGAATCCCAAGATAGAATACCACCCAGATAGGACCCATAGTCCTTCATCATCACCTCTAGTTACACAATTACTTTCAACAAGCCACTTTATGACTGATTCGTAATCCTTGACACCCAAAACGGTATGTAGTTTATAATGCAAAGCTGAATATGGAATACCTGGCCGAAAATGAATATAGTAAAGAACTGCCAAAATAATTTTCTTCCAATTGGAATCATTAATATTTCCATTAAGATCAATCCAGAAGTGTGAGCAGGCCCTCCCAGTTGGCACACGAACCTTTGAGGTTCTTGCAGTTTTTATATTTTTGTTGCCATGATGAACGACTATATCACAAGAGAGCTTCTCTTTGTCTATCAATCTAGATTCATATCCATCGAATTTATACGATTTATCGATGTGTACCAAAGAAGCAACCTCATTTGAGATTAGGTGAAGCAAAGAACAAACTTGTCCACCAAGTATTCCTTGTGATAGAATGATACCTTTCCTTGCATGGAAAATCTCAGAAAGATTATCTTCAAAATTGGTAGCTTGATTTAGAAATTTCAGAGTGATTTTAACAGAAAGAGCATTGTAGACTTTATCAGTTAGAACGAATCTATCACTGGAGCCATCGGTTGCATAAAAGTACACTTCTTTATCCTTTATTAAAGCTGTTGAAGCTTTGTATGTGATGTCATCACCAAATTCAGAAAGTATTTTCTTAACTTGGGCTTGAGAAAAATTTTCTTCTGCAGTTGCAAACATTGCCTTTAGGATAGTTCTGATTTCATCGTTTTCCTTTCTCTCTAACTTGTACTCTCTGCGGAAAAAGGTCACTCCAGATAAAATGGATTCCTTTTGGCGCATTGAATTGTCTTCTAGTTGATCATATAAGTTCAGAAGCGATTCGGAAACCTGAACTTTGTTATAGGAGGAAGAATTTTCTTTCTTGGTTCGAAACAAGGGCATTTTATCCTCTATTTCTAATACTGATCCATCTGAATCTTTCCATAAGTCTAAAAAGAATTTGAATTTAATATTCTCCAAATCCTCAGAGGATACTAAATCATCTTCAATTCCTTTCTGGATGATGTGCTCAAATGCCTCTATTCCCTTTGCTACAGCAGCTAAGCCACCGACCAGCTTTCTTACAACTGTCCACTTCTGCTTCACACTTTTCCCATCCATATCATCAAATAACGAGGCAATAGCACCAAAATCAATCGACCCTCTCATGAATGTCTTAGAGATGACAATAGCCCTAAATAAAGTTGTAGCATCTGACTTGTCAAACTTCGAACTTGATTTATACCTTCTAGGAGATCTGGATATTGTTCCTTCATTGACTCTTTTGTTTGGTTTTGATCTCCTACGGTGCTTCTTGGATGCAAGTTTGGGCAACGTAGTATCAATTTGAATTGGGACTTCACTAGAGTTAAACGCATTAATCAGATCTTCCTTTGCAGGTTTTCTTCTAGGTGGCTTCGAGAATTCATCAGCCTGTCCCAATGATTCCAATCTTCCTTCTCGTTGTCTCATTTTCCTCAAACCTGTTGACAGGAATAATGCTACTTCACTTTCTATTATTCTTCTAGATTTTTGATTTCTATTCTCACCAACATCGGATATGCATTGGTCTTTGGCAATCTGAATTTGCTCAGAAGAGGGCTTATACTTTTCTTCTGTTAAAATCAAAAGCTTTCTCGTAATTTGTTGCCCCGTTTTACAAAATGTAATTGTTTCCACATCCAAGTCCTTTGAAGCGATGAGACTCGAAATATCCCTAGCCAATGTCTTGATATCAGTTGTAGTCGAATTTCCAAGTCGCTTGTCCAATAAGCGACGCAATCTTGCTGTGGTATAGGTGACTCCTCCCAACTCCTTTATTATCTCTAGCAATTCAGTCCTCCTTTTTCCCCCTTTCAATGATGACGTAACCAACCTCCTATTATTTGTATTCCTGGGTTTTGGAAAAACAGTTTCAAATATTGGTGCAATTGGCTTGAGATTGTCTATTGTGACTCCTCCAATTTGTTGAATATCGTCTTCAACCTCTATGGCTGCGTCATTGGAATCATTTTCTTCGTAATTGACTCTTTCACGCTTTCTTGCTTTCCGACTGCTTGTGTTTTCTTCTATCTTTTTCCTTTTTGAATGTCTAACTTCTGGAGTAGCACTGCTTCTTTTTCGTAGCACCATTAAATCTCCTTTTGGTATTTTTCCTAGTTTTTCGTAATTCTTATCATTCAATTTTGATAAGGACAATTTGGAGATAATACTGCTATTCTTTTGAGATTTATGTTCTTTCACGCCTGATGACTTGAATTCTCCTCTTGTGAAATACCTGTATAGCTTGAATTTACCTTCATAATCATATGACCGAACTATTGAAAGATCGTCGTAAAAATCCTTGTAGCTCTTCAATGGTAGTAGCATACGATCGTCAACCACATAACTTGCTAGAGAATCTAGCACTCTCGTAAAGGGCCGATATCCAGAAATGCCTGCAAGGTTCCTTACAATCTCCTTGGATGTTTGTCCTGAATCCTGAGATGAAACAATGTTCTGCAACACCTGATTTGACAAAGGAAAAAAGTAATTCAAACGCGGGCATTCTTGACTCTCATGATTTTCAGCTGCTGGTTTATCTTCAATGGAATTGGACTCCTCGTCAACACTCGAATCAATGGTATTAAAAATTTCCACATAATCAGTTAAGTCGCAGATATCCTTTGGCAAATCTTTGATATATCTAATAGAATATACCAATTGGTCATCTTCTGGAATCTTGACCATCAACTTTTCCACATATCCATTCTTATGAAGGTATTCAACAATCGCACCAAAAAACTTTCCAGACGATTTTGTTTTATCCATTTTCAATTCTTTCTTTAAATCCTTGAAGCTTCTCAAATTATTTGGGGCCAATTTAACTGAACTTACAATCAATTGTCGAAGTTTGAACGCGTTCTTATGGGTCTGCTCCTCTGATTTTTCAGAATGCAGCCATTGTCCAGAAAACTTAGAGTGAACGCACAAGCTTGTATGCTGCCTTGACTTTTCATCGTACACATTCTTTCTGGCTATGAACCCACATTCTTCTAGCTTTTTGAATCGCAATGGTAGCGATCTAGGGTCTTGGCCAGTAGCCTTACACAAATCAGGGGAAAGAATTCCAGATATTCCATACTTTGCAATTTCACATAATAACTCAAAGGGTTTTTCGCCAAGCAGAACCCTTGCCTTCTTAGAGGGTTCCAAACCAGTTAAATACCTCCACTGTGTATCTGATGTAACTAATATTCGAATTTCATTCTCTCCACCTTCATGCTCAACAAATGCCTTATAGTCAGGTAATATTGTCAATGGGTCATTTCCACGAGTAACATATAGTAGAAGGGGAGTATTGTCATCGTTGCTGAAGAATAACCATTGCCAAATAATTTGTTTTTGAAAATCATCAAGAACATTAAATTGAAGCTTGGAACTCATATAGTCCCACAATTCTATCAAAGTCAAACCATTTTGTCCAGAAAATGACAACTTATCGAGAATTCCAGAAACCAATTCAGACGGAGGACTATTAAACAGCATTGGTACTTTTATTGCTATTTGGCATTGGGATCCCATTGTATTATTTTCAAATTGTAGGGTCTTATCTTGATTGTAATACGACAATGTCTCTAAATGTCGCATTTAGAGACAATCATCATATTTTTAAGAAAAGTTTGTCATATCGTCATCAGGTACTTCAATAACCATATTTATAAAATGGAGTCTGATGACGAACCTTTGACGTTGTCAGCACACGCATTAGCAGCTTTAGCTGAGTTCAAAAATGAAGAAAAAGAGAGACTTGACCAATTTGAGTCATTATACAACAAATCAGAACTACAATTTGATGAAAATCAGAAAGTTGTATCCATAGATGCTTTCAAAGAGGATTGGCAGCTTTCTCAATTTTGGTATGCAGATTCGACAGCCGTAACACTTGGCAAAGCACTCTTGGAAGGGGCAGATAAGGATACTGTTGTAGTTATTGCAAGTGCACCTTCTGTATACGCTGCGATTAAATCTTTTGCACCCGAAGATGTACCTACAGAAAATATATATTTGTTAGAGTTTGATGACAGATTTCGATTACTTGCGGGCTCATCTCACTTCAGTGTCTATGACTACAACCATCCTGAAAAGATACCACCTCATCTCAGAAATAAATGTCATAGACTTTTAATTGATCCTCCATTCCTTGAAGAAGAATGCCAAACAAAGTCTGCGATCGCAGCTAGAAATCTCCTAGTCGCTGATAAAAGTGAGAAGACTGCTTCAGGTGATCTCAAATATAAACTAATTTCATCAACTGGTGAGAGAATGAAAGACATTGTGAAAAGTAACTATCCTGAAACAGATCTTACCGATTTCTTACCAGAACATAAGAATGGTCTCAGCAATGAATTCAGATGCTACGCCAGTTTTGAATGCAAGTACTGGAAGTTCCAAACTAGTTAGATCTGCCTACATAAGAATAGTCTCAGCAATGAATTCAGAAGCTACGCCAGTTTTGAATGCAAGTACTGGAAGTTCCAAACTAGCTAGATCTGCCTACATTTGCTCTACTTGAACAATAATTAGAAATACTCCCTTCTATAGAGACTCAACTTGTAAGTTCCGAGGTATTGATCATCACCCTCCGAGGGTTAGCACACTCGCACTCACAAGCATACTTTACCCGGCCGCCACTATTCTGAAATTAACTACCAATGTCGGGAGTGCGCGTAATTTCTATCTCTGATGCAGTTGAGCCCTAACAAATTTTTCTCTTCACGTTTTTGGACATCCTCAGCAAATGATGTGTTTGGATCGAAAAATTTTCTTACTTAGTTTCGACCTTTTCAAAGGAAGCCAATTCGATTTCTTTAAATTTTCATCTTCTATATAAGAATCAAACAAAATGTCTTTCTCAGACTTCACCAACGCCTCTACCCTAAAGTCATTGAACGAATTCTTAGCTGACAAGTCTTACGTTGAAGGGTAAGTATAATTTTACAACGATTGGCGATGACCAAACGTGGCATCGTCAATTGGAGGTCAATTGTGTGACAACTCCATCTTTTCAATTCTGTGATCTAAATATAAGAAACAGCTACACAAGATGGAAGTACATTGAGAATAATTTAATGATGATCGCAATCTTTGGTCCGTGTTTATGAGGTGGATTCAAGACCCACCGCATGAGTGACAACGAAGATTTAAATAAAATCCCTGACTAATTTTATTCGATGTTAATCAATGACCCACCAATATTAAATCAAAATACTAACAATTTCTTTTAGTACTTCTGCTTCTCAAGCTGACGTTACCGTCTACAAGGCTTTCCAGAAGGAATACCCTCAATTTTCCAGATGGTTCAACCACATTGCTTCTTTCGCTGACGAATTCGAGGATTTGCCAGCCGGTAAAGCTCCAGCTGCTCCAGCTGCTGAAGAAGATGACGATGATGTCGACTTGTTTGGATCTGATGACGATGAAGTTGACGAAGAGGCCGAAAAGTTGAAGCAACAAAGATTGGCCGAATACGCTGCAAAGAAGGCTGCAAAGGGACCAAAGCCAGCTGCTAAGTCGCTCGTTACTTTGGATGTCAAGCCATGGGATGACGAAACCAACATGGACGAATTATTGGAAAACGTTAAGTCTATTGAACAAGATGGTTTGGTTTGGGGTGCTCACCAATTCATCCCAGTCGGTTACGGTGTCAAGAAGTTGCAAATTAACTTGGTTGTTGAAGATGACAAGGTCTCATTGGACGAACTTCAAGCCAAAATTGAAGAAGATGAAGACCACGTTCAATCCACTGACATTGCTGCTATGTCTAAATTGTAATCGAATCTCTATTGTATAGAGAAACTGTTTGCTAATATACGACAAATTGACTAGTTCGTAGTGAATACAAGATAATTGACGATCTATTCTAAATCTATAAAGGTAGATAATCTACTCCCTTGTCTAACCACTGGGTTAGGAACTCTTCTTGACTTAATTCAGTTTCCCATACCTTTTGTACTATCTCTTTCAAAGAAAAAAGTGTTCCCATTTGAGCGTTCTTGTACAACGTTTCCATGAAGTGCATGAGATTGGCTCTTTCTTCTGCGCTCTTGCATTCGCATCCCACTGCATAAACTGGCCAAACCATCTGCGTTATCATGGGTGAAACTGGGTCCATTGAGCCGTACACACTAATAAACTCGTCGACTAATTTCTTATTTGAGTTTTGAAATCCAAGTGGTTGAATGACCCTATTCAAAGTTATCCAAACTGCTAAAGACCAGCATTGAGCACATTTTAATCTTGTAGTGTAGTCTTCTCCACCATCACTGTAAAGGACGTAGTCTCTATAATTTATGAGTTCTACTTTTATTACCTCGTAGTCCTTTAGAACCTTTTCGGCACTCTTTTCAGTTCCATTTCTAACGTCGTGACGCAAGTAACATACCTTAGACATTGCTCTGAAAATCTCCCCAGGGCACCCCATCATCTTGGAAGTTGATACAATATCATAGGATGTTCCATACCATGTAGGTGAACAATATGGCAACCGGCAGTCGGGACTGACAATTGCACTCACAGTATCATACCAGGAAAGAACGACCACTAGTGATCTCTTTTTTTCGTTATCCATAAGCACCCTGTAAAATCCAGCGTCTTGGCAAATTGATGCAAATACCTTATAAAAGAATCTTGCCAAGGAGCTCTTTCCTTTTTCGAGGACAGCAAACAAAATATGAACATTAATCAAGACTAGTATTACAAAAGAACTTATTTGCTTTTTCTTATTGTCTGTCTGCGAACCATCAACTGACCCCCTACTGGTACTAATGTAACGGATCAAATGATCCATAGTATTATTGATATGAGCCATACCTTTCCGATAGTACTCACTTCCTCCCTTTCTACTTTCATACATGTGGATGCACGCTAATGATATGAAGCAACTTCTTGCTATATCGAAATCACAATACTTTAATGCTAGATCCGGCCAAGGAGAGTTTGGATGAGCATCGAGCAACGGCAAAAGCTTTTTAAAGAAATGCTTCAACATCATGTTCTCCTCTTGATAAGTTAGAGAATAGTCATCTCTGGCTTCGCCCTCTGGATTGTTTGTGATGATATCCCTAGAGAATTCGTTTGATTTGTCCATGAAATCTATCATTTCATTATTTATGTTCATATTTCCTTCATTTACTGAATTGCTGCTTGAAAAGGAAATAGGGTTGGGTGTATGTATTCTAGAATTTGAATTTACAAAATTGGCAACGTCTGGAGCATTAAGAAGAAACTCTAAATCTTCGAAAAGCTCGGAACTAAATTGTTCGAGATTCGAACTTGAAGATCTGGACTTTGCATTGAAAGAGAGAATCGGCGAAGGTGTTCCTCTAGAAGTTAATTCATCTTTTATTGATTCAGAATAGTTCATGGATGAGGTAGCGCTGTTAATCAGTAGAGTGCTAGAAGTAAGAGTATCCGCAATTGGTTCAGCCGTTGGCTGAGCTGTTCCCGACTGCGAAACTTGATTTGTCATATTAACTCGCGGCTTTCCAATAAATGCAATTCTGGATTTGTCTTTCTTAGTCCAATTGCGAGAATCGTCTACGTCAAACGATAGTCGAATTCCATAGCCTTCGCATTTTCTATTTGTCTTCAAACAATTGTTACAGTATGGTTTTCCTTCGTCGCACTTTCTGTGTCTAGATATAGTCAGTAAAAGTAATTGTAGTAACTCCTCCACGATAACATACCTCTTTTTGCAGGTCCAACAACCTGTCCTTACTCTTGTGATCTTCCCCATTGTTTTTATTGTAATAGTAGAGTCGCTAAGCTAGTCAACAATTTTCAAATAGTTATATTGGGCTCGGTCGTGCACCACCCAAAAGAAACCATAGATTGATTGAATTGTCCGTATATAACGCCCTCAAACAGAGAACCATATATGGTATTCTGTTTCATTGCTCAGAAAGGCTTCAATTTAAATATCGTCGAAAGGTTGGTTTTTGTACTAAAGTATGAAACTTTCGCAGATGCTCTTCCCGATCACATTTCAACTGGATATTAATCTCTCTCTCAGACCCATTTGATGAATTCGCAATAATTGCAGCTAAGTTATAGCAGTATGTCTCTTTCGGTGAATCGTTATATATACGAAAAACTGTATTTGTGAAAATCTGACCGATCAATATTGAGCAAAGTGCCATAACAACAGTTGTTGGTGAATTTGACGAAAACAGTAGGCATGGAAAAGAAAATCATTACCCAAACTATTAGTAGTTGCTCTTGGAGGGTTGACTGAATCTCTGTTAATAGATACCATCCCAATGAAATTTCGAAAAACGTTGCATTTAATTTATGGGAGCTATATTCTTGGAACACAACCTGATTTAGATTGGGGTAGGTCATACTACAATGTTCCATTAGCCTCTATTCGATTTTTTCTTCGCCAATTAGGGAATAGGACTCTTATTTGACCGTTGACTCAGTGTTTCGTTTTCCTTCTTCACTGCTCTTTTGACACTTCTCATGAGATGCTATAGAGCGAAGGTGCTCAATTTGGTGGCCAAAAAAAGTAGAAAGCTCATCTTTTTAGCCTACTCGTTAGCAAAATAAGTGCTCATTCGATATCCACCAGATAATTCAGAACTGTCAAGTTTACTTGATAGCGAGTCTTTTGGCAAAGTGAATTCGTCTTGACTCGAAACAATCTCCCAAAACAATTGAAAATATCATCTCAACATTTTGTGGTTGTGAAAACAACTGCTTCATCTTATTTCGCCCTTTACCATAGATTTCATAGGTAGGAATAAGGAAAAGTAGCATTCACATCACTAATAAAATCAGTGGAATCTTTAAATTAGAAAAGTATCCTTATACTTAATTATCCATCATGAGCCTATATTGATAATTAATCTAAAAAAGTTCAAAAGCGAAATAATTTATTCAAATTGTCTGGAAGACATAATGGAGCTCTTGTAATAAGCCGTGGTGGAAAGAAATTCAAACTCATTTGGTATTTCCATTTCCCCGGATTTTTTTAGAAATTTTGTGCCCATTTCACTTTTATAAAGTTTGAAGCGTCTCCCATACAACTATTGCATAACACTAGTTCGGACTTAACTACGGAGAATGTATGCCAGATTGATTGTTTACATACAATTAAATTTGAAAGTACAAACTAAAAGAACCTGGAGCAAAAGAAACAACTATATGGTTAAGGACTGGTCGCAACAGGAGCGGCAGGTTTTGAACTGACTGATGGAATTGATAATATTATTATTGTAAATATAGCTAACTTTTGATTAAGCCATTTTATAGTTGGAATTTGAAGATGTCTAGAATTCATAATGTTGTTCCGGTAACTTAGCCATAACTCCTTCCATATTCATTTATTTACCATATTGCAATAAGAGTGTAAGTCTTGTAATCTGTTGGCCGATCATCAGTTTTTAACAAAAGATGCCTGACGTACCCCACTCTGAAGACACGTTCACTAATTTACTAGAAATGTCAGAGTGAACTTACTTCAAAGAAGCTGTGATAATAATAGAGGACTTCAGAAGAATTTGAGAGCTCTTTTCGATACTACAACCTTCATATAGTTAAGAAACTAGATCATTTGAATGATATTGAGAGATGATGATGTTTTCTAAGTTAAAATGATGGTGACCTAAGCAATCGTTGTTGAACTATATTAGGACGGTGACATGAACAGATTTAACTTAGGTTTTTTAATTTTTTCTCATTGGGAGATATTATCTTATCTTAATATGTGGCTCATTTATGTCTGAATGGCTGCAAATCCTGCACCTATGAAGTTCGAGACTGGATTAAAGGAGAAATAAAGATGCCTTCAGATTCAATATCAGCATATTCAACACAGAAACGCACAATGACTTTAAGTGAGGCCTGTTGCTGGTACCAAAATAGAGGAAAATGCTTATGATCCACCACTTCCGCCACAACC
>JAJMAP010000142.1:0-13492 GCA_030572695.1 Scheffersomyces illinoinensis | reverse complement strand
GATATTCTTGGACAATCAGCAGAATGCAAGAATCTGCCAGCTTCCACTTGACTTCAATTATGAAAACACATGGCCCATGAAGTTAATCCATATCGGAGAGCTGATTCGCGCAATTACATACCACGAGTCATCTCATACATATGTAGTTTCCACCTTCAAGGATATAGACTACGAGTGTTACGATGAGGAAGGAAAGCCAATAGTAGGGCTTCATAAGGACAAACCACCTTCATCTGCTTATAAAGGCTCTATCAAATTGATTTCTCCTTTTAATTGGTCTGTCATCGATACGATAGAATTGGCTGATAACGAGCTAGGCATGACTGTAAAATCGATGATTCTCGATGTAGGCTCGTCTACCAAGAAGTTCAAACACAAGAAGGAGTTCATTGTAATCGGGTCCGGTAAATACAGAATGGAAGATTTGTCGGCCAATGGGTCGTTCAGAATCTATGAAATCATCGACATTATTCCTGAGCCAGACAGACCTGAAACAAACCATAAGTTTAAAGAAGTTTTCAAAGAAGATACCAAGGGTGCGGTCACCTCTGTATGTGAAGTCAGCGGGAGATTCCTAGTATCACAAGGTCAGAAGGTCATTGTAAGAGACTTGCAAGACGATGGGGTCGTTCCTGTAGCCTTTTTGGATACCGCAGTTTATGTTTCTGAAGCCAAGAGTTTTGGTAACATGATGATCTTGGGTGACTCGTTGAAGAGTGTTTGGTTGGTGGGATTCGATGCTGAACCATTCAGAATGATAATGCTAGGAAAGGACTTGCAAGGACTAGATGTAAACTGTGCTGACTTTATTACTAAAGATGAAGAGGTGTTTATCTTGATTGCTGATAACAATAATGTTTTGCATTTAGTTCAGTATGACCCTGAAGATCCTACAGCATTGAACGGCCAGAGATTACTTGCAAAGTCTTCTTTTTCCATCAACTCATTCGTAACGTGTCTTAAATCTTTACCGAAGACTGAAGAGAAATATGACTCTGACAGTGGACAGAAATCCTCGTCGGTTATAGGAGACTTCCAGACGATTGGTTCGACTATAGATGGTTCCTTCTTTAGTGTTGTCCCCATAAACGAAGCCAGCTACAGAAGAATGTACATATTGCAACAGCAGTTGACGGACAAGGAGTACCATTACTGTGGGTTGAATCCTCGTTTGAACCGTTTCGGTGGTTTATCGGTCACAGCAAACGATACCAACACGAAGCCTATTCTTGACTACGATGTGATTAGAGCGTACGGCAAGTTGAACGAAGAAAGAAAGAAGAACTTGGCCAGTAAAGTAAGCGCAAAAAATATTTACCAGGATATCTGGAAGGACATCATAGAGTTCGAGAATGCATTAAAGGGTTTGTAGTAATTATGACATGATGGTTACGGAATAGCAATTGTTTGTGAATGACAACAATTGAAGAAGAAATCAAGTTGTTTATTCTGTAATATACGGAAGAGTAGAAAACGAAGAATATACCGACGATGTCGAGATAACGTAGATTAGGTCTTAGAAAAGCTAAAGACCAAAATACACTCTAAAGATAGCCTCGATCAGAGCTTCTACCTCATTTTTTGTACATTTTGCAACCGGTGTGCATGTTGGCAAATCAAAAGTGCTCCAAATTTAATTTTAAAACCAAGTGAATTATCGTATCTTTTTTTTTTGAAAACAACCAAATATGGCCAAAAAGACGTCCCGAAAATCGGTGTCATTTCAACCAAATGAACTGGAGGTCAATTCAGATGCAGATGCACCTGGTTCGCATTCCGAGTTTGGCAAGAGCACTGGTTCTGGTTCAGCCAACATAGAATACAAGACCAAATTACCAACTTTGGCATATCCCATAATACCCGTACAAAACTTATTTTTAGTGTGGGATTTGTTTCGTCGAGGTCTCACAGAGCATGTAGCAGAGACATTGCTCAATAGTTTGCCCACTGTAGCTGTTTTGCTGGCAGCCCAGGGCTATTTGATCACGCTAGCTTCTACCAATTCTGGCAAAAAAGGAAAGAAACAGACAAATGTGCCACTTTTGATTGTAGGCAGTGTGTTTATGTCATTTGTGTTATCCGTGCCGTTATTTGGAGCTATTTTGTTGTTCGGAGCACCTCTTGCCAGTCACTTGACAGAAACGTTTTTGTTGGCAGTCCATTTGTCGTTTTTGATTTTCAATCCATTGTTGGTCTTATTCAAATTTGACCTTGATGCCTTTGTACTGGTTTTCAAAGCTGAGAGAATTTACCGTTTAATATTTGGAAACTACATACTCGCTTCGAGTTTAATGGCCGTGGCCGGCGTCTGGATCGGAGTCATTCCTATTCCCTTGGACTGGGACAGACCATGGCAGCTATGGCCCATTACGTTGTTGGTAGGGGGTTATGTAGGCTCGGTGGTGGGCGGAGCCTTAAGCGTTCTTTTCTGAAGGGAGAGCAAGAAAATGTACGAGACACTTTCGTATATGCTGTAGAGAGAGAGATCGTAGTTATCGTAGGGGGAGCAGAAGTAACTGCGTAAAGTAAAGTAAAGTGTACAAAATGAGTGATTGTAGAGGTGGAAAGGATACTCAAGTGGTTATCGAAAAACGGCGAGCACAGATTGGCAGCAAGAGAAAATGACCAGAGTTTAGGCAGAAAGAATATCCAGCAGGTAGGTAGTTCGTACGTGACCAAGACAGCTTATCTTGAGTACTTTAGCTTGCTATAGGCGCAAGAAAACAGAATCAATCTCCAGCAGAGTATCCGCGCAATATAATTCCGGTTATAGGAACTTCTTCAAGACGTCAAACTCGACTTTCAAATGTACAAATAGGAGATAGCTTCCAAACGAACCAATAGATGCCCGTGTAGCTCTAGACGTCGCCGAGTCATCCAAAAGCAATCTCTACTGTAGCAATGTGGGGAATGCCCAGTCGCTAAAAAATGTTGGAACAAACTCCGGTGTAGGAAATAGGGAGAGTGAGATTCGAACGGCTCGAATGTTCTGCGACCCAACGAAGTCGCAATAACCACCGAATCTAGCCAAACTGCCGCTTACAAACCTGCTTACATAGACAGACACCACAAACTCATGTTAACGGGGCTGTACGATTTTTTTTCATGATTTTTGCTGTCTGTTCTCTCTTCGTTTGTCACCATCTCTAGCCACATGGCGAATAGATGACCTGCACACAAACTACGGGGTTGTCATCGATCGGAGTAATTCTACGGTAGTGGATGGGCCGGCTGGCTAGGCTTATAAATAGTGGACCATCTCTCGCTTTGTTAGACTGGTGGTTTATTGGGTGCCATAGTTCAATTCTAGCAATTCTCTTGATATCGTTCAACTTCAAGTCAATTGCCTCCAAAAATTGTTTATTACTGTGAAGAGTTTCCCACTTCGGACTTTCTCCACACTTCCGAGATCCTGAATTTTTCACTTTTTCCAGCTTTCGAATACTCTGAATCTCCACATCAAAATGGGCCTCACTAACGACGACAAGTTCCCTACAACTCCCAAGCCTAAGTACATTCCATACTCGAAGGCCAACGACAGTCTCACTGCTTGTGCCAACCCAATCGAGTTGGACTTGGCCAAAGAGTTTGCTGGTAAGACTGTAGTCATCACGGCTGTTCCAGGAGCCTTCACTCCTACTTGTACCGAACAGCACATTCCAGACTACTTGAAGAACTTAGAAAAATTCAAGGCCAAGGGTGTTTCCAAAATCGTTGTTTTGTCCGCTAACGATCCCTTTGTTATGGCTGCTTGGGGTAAGGCCTTGGGATACAAGGACGAAGAGAACTACATCGTCTTCGCTACGGACCCTCTTGCTAAGATCTCACTGGAATTAGGTGACAATTACGTTGCCGACTTGAGTTCTGCCGGTTTTGGTGTTAGAACTGCCAGATATGCTGCTTTGGTTGTAGACGGTGAGATCAGCTTCCTTGAAAACGAAGACTCATTGGGTTTCACTGAAATCTCCTCGGCCAAGAACCTCTTGGACAGAATCTAAGCTGGCATCTACTTAATCTACCAGTATGGAATTTACATAATAAAATGGCTTTAAGAAGAAAATGACACTGTAGTAATCGTAGAGGTTCTAGGATGAGTATATACTGCCATTGACTCTGTAGCTGTCCTCTGTATGTGGTTGCGGTGCTACTTCCCCACGGTGAAAGGAAGGTGGTCAAATCGGTGAGGGAGAAATAAGTGCGCTAGTGAGGCTAGTGAGGCTAGTGAAACTAGAAAGAATAGAGAAATTAAAGCAATTTTACAAAGAGCAGTGAGGTTCTTAGAACCATATTTAAGTAAATGTCATATATTGGACTCCTTTAAACTCCTTGTTGTTTGTATGGCTTCCTGCAATTATCTCTCCAATAGAAACTGAAGCGTCTTATTTGTCCCCATAAAGTAGCACTCCCACAAAACTCTGGCTGCGCGCACTTTCGCCGCCCCTCTATCTCTCGCTAAAACTACATTCTCCTACAAATTTCTCACTAACCTCTCAGAAATCTGCGACTTTCTCATCCGCAACCTCGCTAGCTCCAGAATTTTGATCCACACGCGTGAAAAATCATAAATAATCTACCAAACCTATATCAACAATACTGCTTCCACTACTATCTCCAATGTCAGGCTTTCCAGGAGTTCCCCGAGTAGTGGGAGATACAGATGACGATGCGTCAATCCACATGAACAATTTCGTGGGCCCGGCACAACCGTTACCAGCAAGAAAAAGTGCAGCAGATGAGAAAATCTACCAGACTTTGTATGAGAGATTCAAAAACAATAATAATGTCCGCAGCATCAATAACACGAGTCAGATCGAGGAAGAACACGCGTCTGACGAAGAATTCGAAGAGATCGACGCCGAGGCCATGAACGCCTCTTTCGACAAATTTGCCAATAGGCTGCTGCTGTATGTCAGTGCTGAAGATGTAGATGCCAATTTCAGCGATTCTGACACGATGAATGAATCCAGTGAAGACGATGACGACTTGGAAGATCGTCTTCTAGCAGATAAAGTTTACGAAACGGCCCAGACAATCCCGATTTCGGCATCTAGAGTCTCTCATAAGCCAGTTAACGTCAGAGCAAGAGAGGAGTCGCCAATATCCAATAGGGCCGATCGGTATCTGAGTGATTCTCAAACTTCTACACGTTGGAATCGTCTGTTGGACCCAAAATTACCAGCACGCATTTCTTCTCGCAATTTGTTTGGTAATGAGGCAAACACGTCGGCCAATATTCTTTTCGATGAGATCAAGCGAACAAAGGAAGCTTCAGAGAAAGAGGCTAACAACCTAGAAGAACTAGAAACGACTGAGAAATCACCTTTAATAAATTCTGAAAATTCCGAGGATTTCCATTCAGGCAACGCTGGTGTTGTTAATTCCAATTCTGGCAATTTGTTTTCTGCTTCTAGTTTTGTAAAGAACTATATCATTTTCTTGCTTGCATCTTTCATAATTACTCTTCTAGCTTTGCTGTACCAGGCTTCTACTCTCATACCGTTCGATGCCGCACGATTTGCTGCACGATTCAATAAGCTCGACACTTCTGTGAAGACACTTCTGTCTCGTGTGCATGATATAGAGCTGGATCGCCAGTCTTTCTCCGCAGTCTCCATCGAAACTGGTAAGATAAACGAGAAACTTATAGACATTGAAGGAAAAATGGAAGAGCTAGAAACAAGATTAGTGGGTCAAAAATCAGAATTTAACTCGTGGAAAGAACTGCTAAAAGAGGCTGGAACTAGTATTAGTAGTACAATTGAAAATGGTAGACTTGCTGATATTGAAGAAAAGATCAATGGTCTTCTCAATGCTACAGAAAAGCTGCCATCGTGGAGTGATTACGTGGATACACATTCGAGTGAAATTAATGAGTACATCAGAAATCAAATAGCCAATGCTCAACCAAAGGAACTACAGGAAATTATCAAACAACAATTAGAATTGTACAACCACGACATTTCCGAAAAGTTCAACAAGCTCGTGGATTCGCTCACTATAGAAGATACTCTCGTGGATGAGCAACTCTTGGAGAAAGCTAAAAATGCAGCTTCTCCGATATTGCTCAGTCAAATTGCTGACATTCTCTACAAAGGCTCTGTAATCACCAACTACGCTGATTACAGTCTTGGAGCACGGATTCGAGGGTACTTGACGAGAGGTGGAAATGGACTTCAACAGGAACAGTCGACTGTACGAAAAGCACTCTTTGGCTGGTACAGATATTTGAGAATAAAGTCACCAAACGAATGGAAATATAATGCCAACAATGTTCTCAGTGATAGTGAACAGAGCTGGTTTTGTTCCTCAGAATGTTCAATAGGAATCAAATTATCTTCCAAGGTAATTCTCAGCGATATAGTCATTGAAGGAAAGAACATCAGCAAAGTAACTATCTGGCTCCGACCAACTACCAAACAAAATTACGACAGAATTTTAGCATACCAACAGAAGTACAAGCTTGTTGGCGATTCTTACGAGAGTGCTAAGAATGCAAACAGATATCTAAGCAAATATGTCAAGATTTGCGAGGCTTCAGTAGCTACAGAAAGTGTCCATGTCAAACTTCCCGTAAGTGTAGTCAATCTTCAAATTGCTGTTGGGGATATCTACGTCGAATTTACGCCTAGTTCTTCTAATGACGGCAATAGACCCATCGAGGTCAGTTCTATCAAAGTCTATGGAATCAGTGGCATTAACACTCACCTTTCAAGTGAGTTGAGTCTGCTTTTGAACAAGATATTTGCTGCTGCCGAGGAGAAAAGGTCCGGAACTGGCATATATAGAGAAGGCTCAGACGGGAGCGACATTTTGGGAGAAGACTACACCTACATTGTATGAGTCGAATGACAATCAATTCCCGAACAATTAAGTCCGTTTCCAACTACAGTTCCACAACCATTTTCGGCTACCCTGCAATTGCATTAAATGGATTAAATGAAATATACGAACATTACTTTATCACTCGAATTTAAGATGCAACTTGTCGTACATTGCAAAGAATTGAATTTGGGAACAAAATTTGGGTCGTATGTTCAATTCCACGAATATTTTAAGCTACATTATCTCTGTTTGCGAGCATCAATGGAATTGGGGAAAGTATGGAAATCTAAAGTTCGTCATGCACCAATGATCTAATGCTACTTGAGTTAACAGGTGATTCACGATAAAGTCTGCGAGGTACAGGAGCCATTTCGGGAATTTTGAAGCCACTTCGATTTACCAAAGGCACTATCACAGAAATCTTTAGGAAACCTTAATTTGGTTGAATCAAGATCTCTCTCATTTAAAATTGATGAATTCTTTACTATGCTCATGCACAAATTCCATCCGCCAGAATAGGAAACAAATGCGGCTACATCATGTTGGTGATCATCAAAGTGAATATCAACCCAATTAAAACCATGTTCTATTAAATCGAACGCTATCCTGTGGTCACACTTAGAACCTGTGACACCAGCAGTCCCAGTGGCACTTCCCTTGCAATTTTCGGAAGTAGGTCCTTTGGGGAGGATTTTTCCCTTCTCAAAACATGATATGGATAAGTAGATTGTCCAAAAAAGATAAGATCATTTCCCATATCACCTGCATCACGGTGTACCAGCTTTTTCAAAAGTCACCTGTAAGTCTTCAGCAATTGTAGATATTTGCCTTTCTCTTCCATGGTACATAAATAAAAAAATAGGAATGCATGATATCGTGCATAGTAATCTACATAATCACTACTGATAACACATTTTCTGTTCCAAATTCCTTAATGTGGAGATATAAGGCGGTAATCATTCCTTTCATTTTCGAAGATGGTTAACTATTGTAATATACTTATCCGGGACAACCTCAAACTCTTCTCGTTCCATAATTGAAAGAGGTTCTCTTGTCTATTAGGCTTTGAAGTACATAGAATAAATTTCTGATACAAAAGAACTCATTTCATTACATCAGCCGCTTGAAATGGAGCTATCTTACACCTCTCAGCAACTTAGATCTTACGTACAATCAACAAGCCCTCGTAATTTATCAAAGTTGTGGGACAGCCAAATTAAATTTGCGCAAAAGACCTACAATCGCTTTCATTCAATTGCAGGGTAGCCCTCGGAAACTTATATGATCCTCTGAACAAATATTACAGGGGAGCCAAATTAATATTGCCGGTTCCTCAATTAAATTTTTATTGAAATTGAAAACCAGTTTTGCGGGACATCAAGTTTAACTTACCATGAATATTGATTTAACTTCAGTATAAAAAAGGCACAACACTAATCAATTTTTATATTGGTATTCTCCAATCTAACTATGCTCTTACAAGCAAAATTATTTATATTCATTTTCAATCATTTTAGTTGGAATGTGTATGTAAGCCATCTTCCATATGTATTTTCATTTAAAATCCAGCTAAAGAACCAGCAATATTAAATTAACCCTCCCTTATATTAATTCCGAAGATTGTGTAAAACTCAGAGTGCAACCCAGCAATTGTGTGAAACCGAATGTATTCAATTTTATTTGGCGTGGAGTCTAATTTTCATTGAAATTGGGTGTAATGGTTCTGGTGCCTAAGTGGGGGGTTACTATACATAGAATTGAAAAATCCGAGAACAGTTGTTTGAATCCTTTCCTATTAACCAAATATATGTTTTATTATTTAGTACTTAATAATCATTGGATATCATGGCTCAGTGAAAAGAAAAAAGCAATAACCATTTAATAAGCTTAAAAGTACATAAGAATTCTAAGATGATAACAGTTTTATATTATGCTGAAAAAATTGATGAGGAAGAAAAGGTAGGTGAATTTAGATTAAATGATGAAAAAAAAATGAAGTTGATTTGTCTGTTTGCATTATCCACTTACGCAACACGAGAGGAAATTCAATTTTGTAATGAATCCATACTTTGTAAAGTTATAATTCACATATAGTAATTCAAGAGTTTGTATAACTCAAACCATATCGCAATATGACAAGCAGATTTTCGAAAAGAACTGCCATTGTTGATTATTGGCTACTGCTGCAAAAAACAAAAAAAATAATATTTTTTTGAATTAATCGATTCAATTTATTCACACTAGACTTGACTTTTTCAAGTATTTGATAAAAGATCATTAGAATATGTTCTATTTGGGTATTATTAAAACTTCGTAGAATTTTCGAAGGAGGCAAGAATACATATGATTGAATCTGAATACAAATTATCGCAATTGAACTGCTGGTTGTACTTAAGAAAGGAAATAGGTTTATACCCCACACAAGAACGAGTTTACATTAGAATACTACTGACAATTAGTTCTTTGAAGGTTATTAATCATGTAATGAGTAAGGACCCAAAAAATGTTTTGTTATTTATACCAGGAAATAAGGGAAAAAAACCAATGTAACTAATAAATTATGAAAATTTATACTACCTAGAGAGGACCATGAACATACACCACTTGCCATTCCACTTTGTTTTAGGTTTGCTCCATTCTAAATACTATTTAATAATGACCAATCTGGATCAAGTATAGTTCAGTTTTATGTTCAGCAATCATTAAGAAAATTCAAATGAAGTTATCTTACTCTTAATTAGCTCTCGCGCCATTTGTTGGTCTCGCTTTCTCTAGTTCAATTTCCCAAGCTGTAAGCGCTTCGGAAACGGTGGACATTGTACCTTCTGCTTCTCCTCCAACGACAAACTTCTTGGTTGATAAAGATGGCCAATTGATTGTTCAGAAAATTGTTAACATTGACTTGGATGAATATAAGTTAGCAATTTCTAGTGGTAAATTATCAGATAGAGATGAATCGTCGTGGCACAGCGTCAAGACATTCAATGGTACGGTACTCGGCAATGGACAAGCTTTGGATAGAGGACTAGATATAGAAGATTGTGCAGCTTGGATTTCCTGTCTGGAAGATGTGTTGAACTGACAGGTGGTGTAACTGAATCTATTTGGAAATTGGCAAGGTATATTAAAGATAAAGCTACTGCGAAGATTTGGAATTCGTACTGTGGTCAGATTGGTGCAATTTACTTTAAATATTGAAATGCAGGCGGTGATTGTAAAAACTACAGCTGAACAGAAAACTATTGCTGTAGCAATGGATGCTGTAATCAAAGCAGACGGTTATAAGTGGTTGTGCTTTAATTATTGTATAAAGATGACACATGGTGGTTCATGGACAGGGCATGTCAAGATTGCTATTAATGATATGCGTGATTCAGGCGGTTGTTCTCATTATGACTATGATAAATGCTATGATGCTGGCCATGGGTCTATTTTGGAAGTCGTGCCTGCTAATTTTGTTCTTAAAAGTTTTGTTGTTATATTCTTTAGTCTAATTATCAATTTTATTCATGTTACATGTGTCTTGTGACCTAGGACAATGTGCAAATATATTAATGGCCATTATAATACAAGAATTAAAAATAATGAATTCCTGTGTATTTGAAAAAGGAGACCTAATTGATAGTATCTTTCAACTCTCTGCTGTATGCATCTTAACTGGCCAGCCACCCTTATAGGTCGAACATCTTGGTTATATTAACTATGGCTTAACTATGTCTTAACTATCAGCGTGAAATGTCGCATTGAGGTCGAATATATATTGCAAAATATCGCAACTTTGCTTTTCTTGTAGCTCACGCCCTATAAAGAGGCCATTTATGTCGAGCGTTACGGAGAGCACAACTATGTCTTAACCACGGCGAACTTAATATAGTATTGAAGATGACGGTTTTATAGAATTGTTTTAGGTGAAACATAAATGTCGCAAGTCATAAGGCGAGAAGAGAGCTTCATACGGTGCTGCGAGCGAGAGAGAGAGAGACACACAGAGTAACAATGAGGGAATATCCAGTTGTCACCCGATATTCTTATCTCATATTGAAATTATAGATTGAAAAGAAGTAGATGGCAAACAGCTGCACCTTTACTTATTGAAGAGTCGATTCCATAAATATAAACGTCCCCTAAGAAACTTTAGCCTGTAGGGAAATTTGCTTTAGCTCAAGGTTTATTTTGATTGCGCCTGTCTTATCCTGATATCTACACTTCCAAAACTTGTGAGCTTACTAACGAAGTAAATGCGCCTTTATGAAGACGAGTGAGCCAGTTCCAAAAAGGATGCTCCCTCCAGAATAGAATTTATCAAAGCTGTAATCAGATACTCCCAACTACAAATTGATTTGCCAACTTTGAAATTGATGAGCCCTCTTGAAATCAGATAGTCCAGGTA
This sequence comes from Scheffersomyces illinoinensis, assembly GCA_030572695.1. Classification (NCBI taxonomy): domain Eukaryota; kingdom Fungi; phylum Ascomycota; class Pichiomycetes; order Serinales; family Debaryomycetaceae; genus Scheffersomyces; species Scheffersomyces illinoinensis. The sequence goes on along the minus strand of JAJMAP010000142.1, from coordinate 2,280 downwards.
GAGCTGACTGGTTATGTATATATTCAAGAAAAAATGTCACTTTGGTGTGCACAGTAACTAATTTAGATTATACTAGAAATAAGGATCGTATGTTGAATACCTAGCTCAAGTATTTCTGAAGAGGATCATATAATTATGGCCCATCTTTTCATCTAGAGGCAAAAGAGTTTGAAAAAGGGAGCACTAATTTGCAGAAGGGATCAACAGATTTTCAAATGCGATATCCATAGTAGAAGGGGTTCAAACAAATTCGGGAGCGGCCCAAGCAAATTTCCCTGCAGGCTAATGTATTTTTAGGGGAGATTTATCTTTATGGAATCGATTGTATAACAAATGGTTCCAAGATGTCTTACTTCTTCTCTTGCTAGCACAACATGACATACCTCACTAGTAGGAATTCTATATTTTAGCTCCTCATGTATTTTTGAACATTGATCCTCGTGCGACATTTGACTTAGTCATCGCGAGTTTCAATTGTTACGCACTCAAATGGTGAGAGGGGAAAGTTGTGCATACAACGAATATGTGCATATTGTACGTTGCCGAATCGAAAATTTTTCTCCCCACATTCGCACTGTCTGGCAAAATTGGGCAGTTTCTGACCGCAATCATATCACGTCCTTAGAAAATGTCCTGACCTGGGTGGTCAAATGGACGAATTGGACTCACTTGGCTGTTGACAGGATTTTGTTCAATAATATCCACGCAGATTACGCTGCTACCAAGAGGCGATCGCTAATATTATTCAGGCCGTACATAATTTTTAATCAATATTTTTGGCTTCGTCTGTCGGGCCACTTTCGAGACAATTGGCACTAATCGAGACAGGATGAGAATACAATAAGAGCTCTCAAGGTTAAAGGTGTGCATCTGAAATTGTGGACAGCCAGCTACATTGGCCCATGTTAGATACGTGAATGTCTACTGACCAGATAGCATTGTTGCTCGAGAAGGAAATACGAAATGTATTTTTAGCAAGAATGTCCTCCAATTTGGGAGATGCTTCTGGGCTGCGAACTAACAATACAAGGGATGCACATTCATGCACCTTCGCTAGGGAAACGCAGTCCCAAATATTCCATTTGCCAATCACTTTGAAACTGAAAAATGCTGAATGAGTAATAGTGCAGACGATTGGCTACGAGATCATCGGCTCAAGAGATAAAGATCAAGTCCAGAGATGGCAAGGAAGCAGAGTTTGTAGTGTCTCTTTGCCGACTTTTTCAACCTGAAACACGGCTGGCTCATCCGGCAGGGCTAACGAGTGATCTAGCTCGAGAATGTTTATCCTAGAAATTTCTCCAATTTAAAGAAATACTTGCAATTATCGGGTTTTTTGGAGATTCTTGTCTCTGGCGATCTCAGTTGATATCTTGTAGAATCGTAGAAATCTGGAGATTTCGAAGTTGAATGCCAAATGTAGAAATCATTCAAGAACCAATTCTCGGCTCGGATGTTCATTCGAAATCGCTTGAATTTCACGAAGCCTCTTCTACATGATTGACCCCCCGGTAAAGACTGCTCGAATGCAAGAATGTTTTGATTAGAATAATTAGCAATAATATTCAAACTATTAACCCATTAATAGAGTGGGATCGAAATTAGTCATATATAGTATACAGAAATAAACTCTACTCTCGAACAATCATCAAGCAAATAAAGTTATTTATTTTAAAACCAGATGCCCGAGGCACCTCTACACAAAGCCGGTGCTCTCAAAAACATGAAACCAAAGGCATGATGGTGCCTATGCTAGAAAAGAAATATCAATACCAGAAAATCATAATATTTACCATGGCACTTACAACAAGTAAGCAGCCAAACCAGCAACACCAGCAGCAAGAACTGGAACAACTTGACCAGCAGCAGCACCTTCAGCAGTAGAGACAACTGGAGCAACAGTGGCTGGGGAAGTAGATTCAGCAGCAACAGTTTCTGGAGCAGCTGGAGTAGCAGCTGCAGCAACAGTTTCTGGAGCAGCTGGGGTAGCGGCTGGGGCAACAGTTTCTGGAGCGGCTTCAGTTGGCAATGGACAGTAGGTGGTGTAAACGGTTTCGTTTTCAGTAACAGTGGTGACACCGGTGGTCTTTTCAACTTCAGAACACTTGTCTTCAGAACAAGAAGTGATGGTGATGACGGTGGTGGAGATGTCAGAGACGGTCGACAAAGGACAGTAGGTGGTGTAGATGGTTTCGTCTTCAGTGACAGTGGTCAAACCGGTGGTGACAACAGAAGAGTGACAAGCATCGTGGTCACAAGAAGTGATGGTGATGACAGTGG
>JAJMAP010000141.1:0-14025 GCA_030572695.1 Scheffersomyces illinoinensis | reverse complement strand
GTGCAACTAACAGAACTGTTGGCGAAATCAATTCAATTCTTCTCATACAATTCATTTTCGGAGAATTAGTTCTAGAATCCATATCCATATAAATCCATATACATAATTCTATTCAACAAGAGAATCCCCTTCTTTATTTGCTATTCATTTACTTTCAGTTTCGTGCATTTCTATATCTAATTCAGTACACTATCACTATTTCACAATGAGAGCTAACTCGGTTTTCAGAACATTGAGGTCTTACTCTACTGTCAAATTCCCAGAAGCAGGTTTTCAACCGAAGACCGTTCAACATACAAAACCCCAGATCCGCCAGTTCGCACATCCACTCTTTCATACTTTTCTTGTAGCCTCTACCACTTATATTATCTTTCAATCCATCTGGATTCGACTTGAGCGCGAGGAAACAGAACTAGAATTGACTACCAGATCCAAAGAGTTGGAGTCTACCATCCAGAACTTACTCGACAATAAGAAATTGGAATTACAAGCAGATTCAAGCAGAAAATGGTACAAGCTATGGTTGTGGAAATAACCCATACCAATTATAGTCATCTACACTATATCTCTTCATCATAAATAATTTTGGGATTGTCTACATAACATCATTCCCTTCGGAACTTCGTCGCAAACAGCGCAAACTTGGAAGCGGCAGCGTTGGAAAGGATCGATTGTTGGTCACCGAAGTCTCCATCTTCAGCATTTAGGCTAGTATCGGGTTCTTGGTAGCCTTGTACTTTTGCAATCAATGCAACTCCGTCTTCATATTTGATTCTGTCAAAGTTTCTCATTCTAAATGCAGAGTTCTTGGTGAACTCGTCATAGTCGTCCAACTTCAACAAGTCGATGCATTGTCTTAATTCGGTAAACGTTGTCTCAAGCGCAACGTTTCCTTGAGAGCTTTCACTCTCTCCACTTTGATGTATTTTGTATAGATTCCTCATGGATTCTTCCACGTATTGAATATCCAAATCAAAGTTCTCGATAGCAATTTTATTGTAGCCTGCAGCACTTTTCAAAACACTTAGGAAATGTTCAGAAACGAAATCATATGTTCTGAACAAACCCAACGTTCTAATGGACTGAGGCAAGTTGGAGAAAATAGATGTGAACAAGTTTTCCAAAAAGAGAGCAAAATCCTTCACAGAGTAGTTGGCTTCTGAATTTCTTGTCGTTGGAAACCAGTCGTCGTATTCAACCATATCCAACAATTCTCTGATCTTTCCGTCAACCATCTTGAAGATGGTGCTTTCAGCATATTTCTTCAAGTTATTGTAATGATCTACAGCTCTTAACGTAAAGGTATCATTGGCATCGATGTTATGGATTCCGATACCAGTGTTGCTTCTGAGACGACGGTTAATCAACTTCCCGATCTCATAAAGACTGAACAAGTAGTATTCCAAATTGGTGTAGCTTTGTGAAGTAATTTCCTTATTGTTCTCATTTTTGGCGATAAAGTCTTGAATGTCTCTGCAAATTCCGACGCCTTTTTCGTCTCCCAATACTCTCTCGAATATATCGTTTACTATAATGTGATTCAATTCATTCAACTCGTAACTGTAGTGTTGGCCAATGAATGATATGATATCTTCTAATAAAGACCGCACCCCAAGACAGTAGTGAACATAATCTTCACTGAATGGGAAGGTTATGGGCATCTTCGTGACATTTTTAGGTGCAAAGGGCGCATCCTCTCTGTACCAACAGATTCTCATTATGTTTTCGTAGTCGCTCTTTCTGTCTACCGTGAGAGGCATGTAGTGGTCTGACTGGATGGACTCAATGAAATCAGAACGGAACTCTTGGATCAACATTGGTGCAAAGTAGTCCTTAAAGAGAACCATTAAAACCTCGTAGAGCTCAGTGATTCTGTAGTTGTAGTTTTCCATTATCTGTAAGAAATTACCAGTGATTTCTTTAAAGGAATGCAAGTCATCCATTTTCTTAAATTTGTGCGATTTCAAAAATTCCAAAAGCACTGGGATCAATTTGGTTACATATGATTCCCATAAGTCATCCGAAGTGGTGTTAGAACGCAATTCGAACTTAGTAACTAAGTTGATCTGTTTGTCCATTACAAAAAATGCGCCAATTTTCCGCAAATAGTCGTCCAAAACCTTCAAGCTCTGAAACCGTGCTACACCTTCAGCTGTAGCCAGCGTAATGGGATAAATTACTCTGTTGTATTTCTTCATCCATTCCTTGTGGTACAAAGTAGATAGTATATCGCCTTCGTGCAACGTTTGATACACCAAGATGGCATCGAATATCGTATCCAAGTTGATCTGCAATGAAGAGTCCTCAAAGATATTGTAATAAGCAGTTGGGTCTCTCAAGGAGAGTTCAACTGGTGAATTTAATTTGTATGGAGTTAAGGAGTCATTGCCTTTTTTCTTTTCAGTCCAAGTATCCTGTAAGTAGTAAATGTTTTCCTGGATTCCATCACTGATAGCATCGAGTTTACGCTCAGAATTTATCGATAGCCATTTGCACAAGTTTTCAAACGCTTCGTCCTTGATCATCTTCGTTAAATGAGGAATGGAATCGTGTATCTTCTTGGCAAAACTAAAGTCTTCAACTTTCTGCAAATGTACCGACGTCAATTCGTTGATGAGCTTCAAGCCGCTAAAGTAATTTTTTTGTTTTATCAATTCGTGAATTCTATTGGTGTTTTCTAATACCTGAATACACTCATTGAGTACTACGATGGTTTCGTTGATCTGGATGGATACTTCTTTGTTCTTGATCAATGACTTCTTCCGCGACATCAACTCAAACGCCGACTTGTTGAGTTGCTGACTTACCAGCATCAAACTCTTGTTCAATTCACTTGAGCCATGGTGGATCTCGTCGATAGTGTCGATACAGGAGTTGATCTCGTCAGTAGAGTTCAATGACAAGTCATTCAATTCTTCGTCTTTTTCTTTGACTATTCCGCTCAACTTCTGAATCAATTCAGACAACCCATTCGCTTTAATAGCGTCTTGGATGATTGGTGCCAAACTCTCCAAGTAGTCATCTGAACTGAGTGACGTCTCGTAGATGTTTTCGTCTCTTAACAAAAGGTTCTCAAGATGAAGCGTATCTATTTTGGCATTCTTGGATTCGCCATTTTCTTTGTAGACATCACCATTTCTAGAGCCGTTGACCACAGAGGGTGCCATAGTAGAGAAATGAGGAAATTGAGAGAATTATACGCGGGAGGAAATGATAATGATTGTATTTTTATTCTATTGAAATGTTTAAAGGTGAACTATCAATATGAAGTATGTGTTTTTTTGTGCGCACCAATTGACTCCATAGTTAACAATTTCGCCCCCAATCTAGCTAGTCCATGTCTGGGAAAGCCGTAATAAGAGCTTAAATTATGTGGATACATCTGGAATCTGAAATGATTGCATTTTCTGTGGAAAAGAACTTGTTTCGAATGCTATGAGCGTACTTTTTGAACTCAAAGTTAAGCTCCCATAGTTAAGCTCTCCCAAGTAAGTTTCACAGTTCTCATACATGAATTTTTCACTTTGCACGTTTGTTTTCACCCATAAATTCATTTCAATACTCCTTTCAACAACTATAAATAAGCATGCTCCCAAACCATGTGCTCATCCTTGGAGCTCCCCGGTCCGGAAAACTCCGTGTAGCCAATGTCTTATCCAAAAGCCTGCCATCTTCACAATTGGCAGAAGTACCATCTGATTCGCATAGTGGAATCATCATAAAGGCATCCGTGACAACAAAATACTACTCAGTAGACTTGAATCTCTTGATTGACGAGTTTCCTGAACATAGAACTGCTGATATATCGGGTGAGAAAGCTTTGCAATCCTTAAATAAATGGACTGACGAGTTTGTTAGTGAAGAGTACGAAGAGCTCAGAGAAGTTCTAGATGGCTTCATATTCTGCATTGACATTGAAAACGATTCTATAGACCATATCGAGAGTTGCCTCGAAGTTGTAGGAAGAATACGGCAAAAATTAAGCAATAACCACGAAAACGACTGGTTGGGATTTCTAGCTATAGTGGGAACTACTACATGCTCAGTTCCAACCCATGAATCGAAACTAGAGCAAGTAGAAGATGCAGTGATCTCCAACGGACTTGAGTTTATAGACTTACAGCAGAACGGTGAAAACGAATTTCGTGAGAAGATAGGAACAGACAGATTGGTGGAGTTGTTTGAAACCCATGAATGGACCCATATGGATCTTGCATCACAAAATTATCAAACGAATAAGACCAATAGAGCCAAAGAAATGACTAAAGGACTTCTAGACGTAGAGGGTGAGGTAGGCAATAGTGAAGAATTAAATAATGAAGAACAAGATACAAAAACTATTGATCTATCTGAAATTATGCTGAAATTACAAGTTGCTCGAGATAATGCCCTGACCCTTAGCTCTGATCAAAGAGAGATTTACATCAAAAACATTATCGAGGAAATGATCGATTACATCTAAATTATATCTATAGCTTATGGTTGGCTCTTTCATAGTTGATAGAGAAACCTGGCTCAAAGTAACACTCTTGGCAATCTTCGTCAGCTACTCCATTCTCATGGATGAATACACCAAAGTCTACATGAGTTGTCTCTTCATCTATCACCACCATGGGAGCATGCCAGGTGCCAACCCCGTAGGTTACAGATTGGTTTCCTTTACAAACAAAGGCGCGCACTGTAGAAGGGTCAGGTAGCGCTTGTGCTCCAGAATGAGGATCGTTGGCTGCGACAATGACCAAGTACGATGCCTTATGAAGATCTTGTCCCATAGGTAGAAAGGTCTGCGTAGTAAAAGGGTGCCTTTCCAATACTTTGGAAGTGTATCTCTTGTGAGATCCGTAGTCCAGTATCAAATGCTTAGGAGCTGTACATCTGAAAATATTCCAATTGGCGGTGGCAATTGCTCCACTGGGGCACTTGTCGTAGTTGTTCACTATGGGTGCTACCTTGTGCATCTTGGTAGCAGTACCATAGTTGGCTGAAGAGCTGCCTACGTTCTTTATCTGATGGTCAGCACTAATGACTCCTCCGAATGGAGCGAACGCTTCTGGAGTTAATGGCTCCGCTGTTATGGCAGGTATACCACCTTCTGTAAAAGTCTTTAAGGGCATTGCTGAATGAGAGTGGAAAATTCGTTTTCTGGAGAATCTGATTTCCAATCTTATATAGCAGTTCGTCGAAGCGCGAATTGATAACTGTTATCTTCACGTGAGCGGAATTGCGCTAGTAAAATAACCATATAACTGTGCCAATTACTACATCCGTATATATTCTACAATGGATATCTGCGGTGTACTTTCATATCCTTGTGCTGATATGATGAAGATCTGTGTATCGCAAATAGTTCCATGCTATTACTATGGACTACATTCACTTGTGACGCAGCAGCAGATGTTTAACGGAGCTAATACCAGAGTAGATCACTTTCTCGAACTTCCCAGACAAATTTTCAAGAGGACTGGTCTATTCAATCGTCTCCATCTTATAATGAAATCTTTAAACCCAACATTATTCGTCATACTAGACGTACTCCATAGCTATAGATCTGTATTCCCAATTTAAGTATTTTCACGTGATCCGCCGCTTACCTCTTCTGTCTTCCTAAATCAGCAAACAAAAAATTATTAGAATGGTGCCACCATGTTTTCCCAACAGTGTGAATTTACCACGCCGTTTTTGTTTGTTTTGCGCTGAAACTTGGCAAGACAACGTGTCTGGTTAGCACTATTCGCCCATTCAAAGTTCAGCGAATTTTTGCAACTATGGGCCCAAAAAAATTTATTCATCTCGAACCACGAGATGAGGAGAATACAAAGAAGGACGGAAAAGCAGTTCTTCTTGAGAATAGCGACGACGAAACGACTTCGACACTTATCGGAGATAACGATCTTGCAGCAGCCCTATCTGGAAGCAATCCAGCCAGTTTAATGTATATCCCACACGAAGGAAGATTTGCCCATGATTCCTCAACTCTCATAGAGGGACAGTCTGGAGAGGGTGGATCCAACTCGGCTGCAAACTTCCTAAGCAAGTCTAGAAAGCTGCTGCGCTCGCAAGCATTAAATTCATCGATCCAGCAGCTACGTTACAATGAAAATAAGATCGCGTTGGATAGGTCTATCAACCAGACAATAGACTTGATGTATGAGCTCTCCAATGAGAACAAAGAAAGACCCATCTTCTATCCAACAAATGTGGAGGACGAAAACAATATCTTGCTCAATTCAACCAAGGCACATTTGGCATTGGTGAGAAATAGCAGCTCGTTGAGGACGGTCAGTAAAGAAAAGATTCTTGACGACGGCGATGTAGATGTAGAGAAGTTGCCCGAGTTCAAGATCTTGAAATTAAACATCAAAATCGGCCACAACAGTCTGTCCTCTGATAATATTGTTGCCAACTTAGACAAGAAATCGATAGCTAAGTTATTGGAGAAGAAAATTACCCACCAAGTAAATTACTTGTTGAACTTGAAGGACAGAATAGATGATACCTCTTCGAAGGTGTTTGTCACAGGAGATTTGAATGCTGGAAAGTCGACTTTTTGCAACGCCTTGTTGAGAAGAAAGATCTTACCGGAAGACCAGCAACCATGTACTTCTGTATTCTGTGAAGTTATTGATGCCTCGAGAGAAAATAGAAGCGTAGAAGAAGTACATGCAGTTCCTATTGGAAAAGATTATAACATCAGGGACGAAAGCACCTATGAGATTCATCCGTTAAAGGCTTTGGACGATCTTGTCTACGACTGTGATAGATACAGCTTATTGAAGGTGTATGTTCTTGACAACCGTTCGTTTCAGGAGAGTTTGCTACACAACGGAATTATAGACATCAAATTGATTGATGCTCCGGGCTTGAATATGGATCTGTACCAAACTACTCAGGTGTTTTCGAGACAAGAGGAGATTGATTTGGTGGTCTTTGTAGTCAATTCCGAAAACCACTTCACGTTGTCAGCAAAGGAGTTCATTGCTGCAGCTGCTGCTGAGAAGAGATATGTCTTCATAGTAGTGAATCGTTTCGATAACATCAAGGACAAGGAAAAGTGTAAGAAGAAGATATTAGATCAGGTTAAGAGCTTGTCGCCTGATTCGTATAAAAGTGCCGAAGATTTTGTGCATTTTGTAAGCTCGTCAGAAATATTTAATGATGGAGATGGACCTGGTGATGATGATGACCCCAACGAAGACGAACGTGACTTTAACAATCCTGACTTTGACCATCTAGAGGCATCTTTGAGAAAGTTTATTTTGGATAAGAGATCCATTTCCAAGTTGTTACCTGCTAAAAGTTATTTGCTTAATCTTTTGAATGACTTGGAGACATTATCCAAACTAAACGAGAAGGTGTATCTCCAGGAAATGAACGACAAGGTGAAGGACTTGAACAACCAAGTAGCCCCTAAATACAACGAGATTATGACTAAGCAGGCTAAGGTTGGTGATATGATCAACAGTTTGATTGAACTTACCTGCAATGATATCTACAACCTGTCTAAGAAAGAGATTTTGAATGTTGTGAATCAACTAGGAGATCAGCAGGTCGTACCTTATCAGGGCATACAATATTTGTTCGAATATGCCAGGGCCATTCAAGAAATTATGATCAACCAGATATTGGCCAGTGTTCAGACTTGTGAAAACAAGGCCAAAGACATTACTAGTGCCAAGGTTGAAGAAATAATCAAGTTTGGACAGAACACGTTAGGAGAAGAATTCTTAAATGATAAAGTCTTCAGATCAGACTTGATGTTCACCAGAAGGCGTGATTCTGTTGAAAGACAATTGCACAATCTGATTGAGTTTAGCGATTTCTTTGATCCATCATGGGAATCTTGTTTAGTTTGGTTGGGAATACCAAAGGAATATGTGTCTGCAACCAGACAACAGATCGACTACTTCAATCCTGTGACGGCCTTGTCCAGCATTCCAACAAACGTGGTAGCTTTGAGAGACCAATTACCTACTCAGATAACCTTACATACCCTTTACAATTCAGGTAAGATTTTGACTACGGGTGCTTTGATCAGAAAGATGTATGACTTTTCATCGTTGGTTACACCCTCCGTTGTGAAAAAGATTGCTTTCCCTGTAGTAATAGGTATTTCTGGCTTTTCCATATACTACTTGATCAGCGACATGCCCAATGCATTCCCACGTAAACAAGCAAGAAGAATCAAGAAACAAATATTTGAGTTGGACTATGCCCATCACAATTCTAACAGAGTAGCCAACGAGTGCCGGTCAGTCTTGAGTTATCCATCAAGACAGGTTATGAATAACTTCCAGACTAGCTTAGATAAGAGAGCCATTGAGAAGGAGAACTTGGAAAAAGAGATCAAGAACGCCGAATTAAGTTCAGGCTATTTCCATACTCTTCTAGGCAAGATTAGCTACCAACGTCAATTGATCAATGATATTGATTTGGAAAGTGTCTATACTGTTGACTGATGAATGAAGAAAGTGAAACTAACATGATGCTAACGATATTCCCAAGGCTTTGTATATATATTTATTTCATGTAATTAACTTCTATATATTGTGACCTTATTGTTTTTTCCTTTGTACGTAAATAATTACTAGGGACGTGATAAACACAACAAAACATAATACAAAACTGAGCTCGTACGCTCCTTTATAACATTCATTGCCTTTGTAGCATATTCCTGACTTGGGATCTGTATTGGCATCATAGATGTATCCAAAGTACTTGTTAAGGAAAAACAAAGTTATCAAAGGTCCAGTACAGATAAGACCCCATGTAGTTGAGAAGGTTTTTGTACCAAACGAATCAGCAACAACTGCTGGGTATGTTCCAAACACCAATCCGTAGCTACCACCGATGATTGCAGAAGAGATACTAATCAAATGGGCACTATTGACGTTAGTGATTGTGATGTACTGTCCAACGCTAAGAATTATAATTGTGACTACTACAATCCATAAACGCTGGATATGATACTTTTTGTGAATGAAATCACTGACAAATCCCGAGAATAAACGACCGGAAAAAGATCCAATTGAGATAATGGAAACTTGTAGTGCCTGTAAGGCTGCAGCAGACGATGCAATCTTAGCATGAACTCCAGCTATTCCGCTTCTGGGAGTTGTATCAACTGTTGAATCAGGTTGATCTTTATGGTAATAGTATTGGGCAGTGACAATGAAACCTACAGTATAAATGTACGTTTGGCCCATTCCACTAATAATAGAGACAATGAAGTAGTGCGTCAAGAAAATTCTATCAGTTAGCCTATCCTTAATGATTTGAAAAGAATTTCTTGGAGCTGATCGAGTCTTTGAAACGGAAAAGCTTGTTTCGCTAGTTCTGGATTTGAGGGCTTGTATCTTTGCTGCAGAGTTCCCAAGAGACGGATTCATACTACTACCAGAATCTCTACGTGATAAAAAGGGATTGTTATTATTTGTGCCTGATGGTTGTTGTTGCATTCTGCTTTGATCTCTGATATTCTGGAGAATTGGCTGCATATCTTCCTGTGAAGATGAGACAGAAGATCTAGGTGTACGTGAGCCTAGGCCCCAGAATCTGAACGAACCTGGTAAAGAGTCTGACCTTTCTAATTTAGCAGCTGTAGCACCTGGTTGTTCAATCTCTTCCACTACAGTGGGCGAAGAATTTGAAGATTCCATCATAGCAGCCTCCTCTTCAGAACTGGCCAACTTGTGGGATTCAATATCAGCTACTTCATCTTCATGATCCAAGTAGATATGGATGAAGAAGGAACCGAGGAAGGCTATGATGCCGCAGAACATGGCCAAGAACTCTAAGAGGCCACCAGTGTTGTCTTTGAAGAAAGTAGCGGCAATCACAGAGAAAAGAGTAGCCGATAATCCATAAGAACTCACAGGAAATGCGCCGGCAGCACCACGATGTTTGGGGAAATTTGCCTGTGCAGCTTTGAGTGTAGCAAAGTACGAAGTAATAGAGCCAAAACCCATTGCTGCTATAGAAATACAGATGAAGAAAAGACTATCGTACTTGTGCTGGTATATTTTGAACAACACAAAGTAGCCAATAAAGATACAAATGGAACCGACCAAGATGGAGATCTGGGGGCCAAAGTGATCTATCATCAACCCCCCAGGCAAACCACCCACACCTGAACCGATATTAGATGCAAGTGATATCGTAGCTGAATCGGAAGTAGTAAGACCAACTCTCTGGACTAGTTGTGGAGAATAAACTCCATATAAGTAGGGTGTCCCTGACGCCAAACAAATGAAGATGGAGACCACCAAAGAAATCAACCGCTGGGGAAGATGGTTGCTAGTGTCCAGCATTTTGTATTATGTGATATGGTAGAGGTGACCTTGCGATATAGAAATAGAGAACAACTGTTGTAACGGAGTTATGAAATGTTTTGAGTAGTAATCGGATGATGATACTTTTCTAGTAGCATTGAAGTAATACTAAATGGTCTATGCTAATACTGTGATATAGACGATCTGGAACAGTGCTAACACGAGTGGTTACTGATTTATTGTATTGATTCTCTTTTGGATGATACTGAAGTATCTTTTATTGTACTTCTATTGCTGTAGATTTCTGTGGTTTTAGGATTTCAATTGTTTTTGCTTATTCAGATCTTCAACTTCAGTGTATTCGAGTAAAACAATTTTTCTTTGAGGCGATGAGATTATTCTCTATATCCTCTTGGAATGGTTTCAGACTCACGGCGACCAGTGAAGAGTAACGATACTATAAGACCAAATGTTTCTACCGTTTATATTATTTTAAGATTGGTACGAAAGTGTGCTTCGGCTCCCTTTCATATTTTTCTGGCAGGACCGTGTTTTTCGATTTTGCTGATAAGGATTCCGTACCAGGTGCAAAATAAGCAGATTCCCCACTTTTGTGACATCATCGTACGGGGCCGTGGTGGTGCACAGAAATTAGGGAGACTCAGGAAGCGTGTTCCAGTGCAAGACGAGAGCAGTGTAGTAAAGAATTGGGAGAGTAGACTAGAGGTAGAAGCGTTTACAAACATACATAGTTTGTAACTCAGATGATTGAGCACAGTAGAAGTACAGATTAAAAATTTAGTGTCGTTTTAATAGCACGGGCAGAAACAGAATTGTGACGGTACGAGAAATAGTGAGGATCGCACTAGAGGGACTCTACCAGAATGAAAGTACAACCTCACAGTAATGTATCTAATCAGAGTATGAGAATGTATATGCTAGCCGTATGGGCTGCTGGTCAAGTTCAATACTCTCTTCGTTTATTAGATGACCATTATCCTTATGACAGTACCCTAATACTTTGCACTAACTCTCATTTCTCGTTATTTGTCTTGCTATTTCTTGTCCTGCTCTCGCTAACTCCCACTATTCTACTTTTCTCCACTGTATTCAGTGCGAAAGTCAAAATTTTCAAATCTTGTCGAATCACACTACATTAAGGACAACTACTCCACGATATCTACCGTACCATTTTGCATTCTATAACTATTATAATATCTCACACAGTATGGGAAGATTGGACAATTCGGAATTCTTAAAGAAAGTCTCTGATATTTTGGCCAAAAATGACGGAAAATCGTCAGTGTATTTGACCCAAAAGAGATTGATACCAGCCTTAGACATTGATGACGCTGGAAAAGGCAACGTGATAAACGACTTGCTGTCCAACGTCAAGCAGATCGACTCCGAGTTCGAGAATGCCTCCACATACCCGATATTGATCAGAGTGTCGTTGAATGGAAAGGACATAAAGGACAAGAAGGACAAGATCAAGTTGTCTACAGTAGTGGAGACAGAGCGTTTGGATCTGTTCTGGACCGAGTACGTACTGGTCATAAAGACGGGCTTCGTAGGATTGAAGAAAAAAGAAAAGAAAAAGAATAAGAAAGGCAAGGTGTCCAAGTAGCATAATTGTATATAGAATATAATGTACATTACCGGATATGAATTTTATGAAAGTAGAGATCGTAGAAGAAGATACGAAAGAATACGAAAGAACACATATGTAAACACTTTAGAAGGCTAGTCAATTTATACGACTGGATATTTTACATTTGTAGAAACACTTATCCATTGCATATCTATAAATCCTCCACTATCAAAACCCCATTAGGGTAAACCACGCCAACATCCTTGATCTGGCAATCTATAACATCGTTCAACGACATCCGTGGTGGTAATGGTGAAGTCAACTTGAACTTATAATCCATGGTGAAATCTTTAAACTTCGACTCTGCCTCCTCTGCGCTTATAGTTGTGATAGCATTGTCACCATCCAAGTATCCCCTATTGATTAACTCAACAAGCATGAAGATATCGTCTACCTTTGACTCTGCAGGGAATAGGAACGTTGTCCTGATCCCGCTGGTGAATTTTATGGCGATCTTGGCCTTTCCATTAGCGTTTTTGTCCGCTTTCAATTGTCTGAAATAGTCGGCACGGTATAGCAAGTATTGCTTCTTCAAATGCTCCCTCTGCTTAGCCAACTTCTTGGCTCTGTCCTTAGCCAACGACTCCTGGAAGTTGAGCTCCTGCTGTTTAATCAAGACTTGGTTCAAGAAAGCATCCCGTAATTCTGACCTAATCAGCGATAACTCTTGCTCATACTTGCTTATCTTCTTGCGGAATTTGTTCTGGATCAAAACCCTGATATCTACATCTTCACTGAAACCTCCCTGAATCTTCAGAATCAACGATATCTTCGGACTGGTCTTTATTGGACCTTGCGGAGACATCTTAGATGTTCTGGTTAAACATAAGAGCCCCAAAAACGGAAACTTTGTCACATTCAAGCTGTTGGCTAGTTGATAAGCTTCTGGGTTCGTCAAATCCCCTCCCCAGATGATGATATCTTTGCTTCTGAAGAAATTAATAAAGTCTGGGTTCGTAATTACCTTCCTGAAAAGTGTAGACGAACTTTCATTATGAGAATTGGTCAAATATACAAACAAGAACTTGGCTCTGTTCGTAGTCATATACAAGGCTTGCGTATAGCTACCTTGGTAGAAAGGAGGCAAATATTCCCCTTCCAGTAGTATCTGTTCTGCCGTAAGATTGTCTTCTAATTCACGAACAAATCTATTCACCTTATCTATAGGATCATTGCTGTGATTGTTGGGAACGGGTGCTCCATTCTCTGTAACACTAACAGGTGGAGACTGATAGTTTTGATCTTTGAAATATATAATGTTGAGAAACTTGGTTAGTATACGCAAACTGATAATGATGAATATTATAATCGGTTTGATGAGCAAGTAGTTGATCCAGTATAGTAGTATCTGGAAAAAGTGGTTCACAGAACTGGAATTGGTACTATTCCTACCATTATTTGGAGCTATAGGTTCGTCTCCAGGAAATGCGCCGGGTAGCGTAGCTGAACTTGTATTGGGAAGAGGGTTATATTGCTGTGATCGGCCAAAAATGGCACTTATAAATCGAGACATTTTGGAGAAATTTTAGGTAAGAAAATAGTATCTTAAAGAAATTACTGGGTTGTTAAATTTGATTATACATTTCCCCAGGTGTGTCACGTGATTAAATGGAATACATTAAAGATTGTCAAAGTTTACTGTTAACTTTTGAAGAGTAAGATTCTGTTTGGAATTTAATGACTCTCAAGATGGTGGAGACATATTACAAGCTGAATCTCTTTAGGTTTAATTTGTTAGATATCTATATAATACTGTGCTATATTCTAAACATTTCGCAACTTCTTCAATGAAAATGTCTTAAGAAGTTGACAATATTGGAATAAAATATACATAAATGAGCATGTTACCCATAACTCTTTTAAAGCACAAAGTAGTTATATAGTAGAATCTATCCGCTATTATCCAGTTTACCATCGAACTGGAAATTAGCTAGATTAATAGAAAAGTAAGAAATAAAAGAAGCACGTGATATAAAACGTGATTTATATAAAGTATCAAAATTATGAGTCTCGTAAAGTTCAACAAGGCGCCTGCGTAGCGTAATGGTTAACGCGTTTGACTTCTAATCAAAAGATTGCGGGTTCGACTCCCGCCGTGGGTTCTAT